>PVHP010041169.1:0-15540 GCA_004024765.1 Zapus hudsonius | reverse complement strand
TTTTTTTTTTTTTTTTTTGGTGCTTAGGGTGCAAATATTCAGCCCAACCTTTCTTTTGTCTTTAGATATGTGACACCCAGAAGGGTCCATCTGTCACAGCCCAGGTGTCAATATGGAAATTTACATTTTGCAGTTAGTTATCTCCTTGCAGTTTCTAGTCTAGGTCCAGAAGAATATATATACTTTCCAGTAGCAATGACATTTTTTAGCTAATTTATTTATTTTTGGCTTTTCAAGGTAGGGTCTCTCTCTAGTCCAGGCTGACCTGGAATTCACTATGTAGTCTCAGGGTGGCCTTGAACTCACAGCAATCCTCCTACCTCTGCCTCCCAAGTGCTGGGATTAAAGGCATGTGCCACCACGCCCAGCATTTTTTAGCTTTAAAGCAAACCCATGGCACGGCTACTTTAAATCCACACCCAAGGTGGAGGTCGAGAATAGCTTCTCCCCTTCAGGGTCTGCATTTGCCCATGAGGGATTTCTCCGTAATATAATCTGGGGATCACAGGCTAGCAGGTCCACTGTGAAGGATGAATCT
Organism: Zapus hudsonius; assembly: GCA_004024765.1. Lineage (NCBI taxonomy): Eukaryota > Metazoa > Chordata > Mammalia > Rodentia > Dipodidae > Zapus > Zapus hudsonius. The sequence goes on along the minus strand of PVHP010041169.1, from coordinate 15,002 downwards.
GTTTGGTGGTTGGAATGTGGAGTGTCCCCCATAGCCTCATACTCAATCCTCAGCTGGTGGAGCCTTGCTGGAGGAAGTAGATGGCTTGGGGCAGGTTTTGGGGTGCTAGAGCTCAACCCCCTCTAACCAGAACCAGTTCACTCGTGCTGCTACCTCCCAGCTGCTGTGGCAAAATGTGATGCCCAGCCTCTGCTGTCATACTTTCCCTGACACAATGAAGCCTCCCCTAAAAACTGTAAGTCTGAGAAAACCTCTTTCCTCCCATGACCTGCTTCTAGTCGGGTGTTTTGTCTCAATAACGAAAGGATAACTGCTACAGTCTGTGACCAGCAAGGGTTTTCGAAGTTGTGATTTCCATGTCCACGTAATAGACTTCATGCCTCTGCAGAAGGTTACAGTGAGGGCCTGGGGCATTTCATACATGACTGGAGAATGTCTTGTTCCAGGCGGTCTACCCACCTTAACCTAGCAATCTAGAGGTGCTACCCCACCCACACCCCAGTGGGACATTGGCCATGTCAGGGGTGTCATAGAGGATTGAGTTTCAAGCACTTACTTTCGTCATTAGAAACATTCCCCAGGGATGTGTGGCTGGAGTAACGTTTGTTTTCACTTTCACTGAGACATCTTTCAATCCAGCTCTCTACAATAAAAACAAAAAACACACAAAAATAGAAATCACAGGATTGTTGTGTTTGTGAGGAGACAGGAACATCACACATGCATCAGATGTACGTGCTCATCAATGTTCCCACTGGGCAGCCTGGACCAGAAGTGGACTGTACAGCAAGCTCCCACTGGGAGGCAACAAGGCCATTTAAAGCCTCACTTGAATATCTCTTAGTCAAATTCTTTTGTTGTTGTCATTGTTGGAGAAAGCACACACCAATAGTCGATAGGGAGGGCAGGCTTGGGCACTCACCTCTTGGTCAAATTCTATTAATTCTGGACCACACATAGCCCAAGACTACCAGCGAAAATCATCTCTCCTTACAGATAAAATCCATTCCCAGAAGTAATTTATAAAACAGAATCAACCGGTCAACTGGATCATTGGTGATAGTTTGCAAATTTGTGTGTTAGAAGCAGAATCTTGTGTGGGTGTTTTTTTTTTTTTCAATTGAAAGTGAGAGAGAGACTGGAGAGATTGTTTAGTGGTTAAGGCACTTGCCTGCAAAACCTAATGACCTGAGTTCAATTCCCTAGTATCCACGTAAAGCCATATGCAAAAAGTGGCACATGCATCTGAAGTTCATTTGAAATGGCTGGAGGCCCTGGTGAACCCATTCTTTCTGTCTCTCTTTTTGATCTCTGTCTGCTTGTAAATAAATAAATAATTTTTTTTCAAGACAGAGTCTCACTCTAGCCCAGGCTTAAATTTAAAAAAGAAAGAAAAAAGAAAGTGAAAGAGGCTAGGGGATGATGTATCAAGTAAGAGCACTTGCCACACAAGCTGGAGAGCCCACGAGGACCTGATTTACCCTGCTCAAATTCATTCCCCAGCACCCACGTAAACAGTTGTATGACCACACCTGCAACCCCTGTCCTGTGGAGAGTGGAGACAGGAGAATCCCAGGGGCTTACTGATCAGCCAGTCTGACAGAAAAAAAAGGCTGCTCTGGGTTCCCTGAGGTACTCTGTTTTAAGAGAAAATAAGACTAAGCAAAAAGAGGAAGACACCAAACATTCTCCTCTGGCTTCCACAGGCGCATACACAGGGCATACACATCTGCACACATGTGTGCATACACCACCACATACTACACACACACACACACACACACACACACACACACACACACACACACACACACACACGAAAGAAAAGAAAACCAAGCAAGTCCTTAGGGAATCTAGTAGAAGTGGAGAAGAAAAGAGGCAGACAGTTCCCTCTCTCCAAAGGGGTTTTTCTAAGCACAGACGGGAGACCACAGCAAGAGAAGACATCAGAGACAGAATAGCTATTTTAAAACCCAAAGGATGATGGTTTTCTATCTAATTTCAAAAGCTAAGGATGTATTTTTGAATGCTTACTCCATCTTCTAGGACACCCACCCTTCACTCAATCATTCACTCAGCATCAGCAACATACAGTCGGTGCATGCTTTGAACCCCAGTGCAGTTCAGTACTGGAACACAGCACAAACCGTGTCCTCTGTAACATACATCAAGTGAAGGCAGAAGCCTGCATGCAGCTAAACCGAGCCCATCCTCCACCACTTCAGAGTTCCCAGCATGACACACCTGCCCAGATAATGTGTCTCCTTCCACTTCATAGTAACTCACAGCCAAAACCTTTCTGACATCCACTTCAAAAGTAACCTTCAGGCTGGGCTTGGTGGTGCATGCCTTTAATCCCAGTACTTGGGAGGCAGAGGTAGAAGGATCACCATAAGTTTAATGCCAGCCTTGGACTACAGAGTGAGTCCAGGTGAGCCTGGGCTAGAGCGAGACCCTGCATTGGAAAAATAAGTAGCCTTCCGGTCTTTGCCAAAGTGGAGAGCCATAGTTGTAATATTTACATATCTCTAAATGATTGAACAGGTGCAGAGCTGTGCTATTGTGTTTATTACACTCCTAATATGTGTCAGCAACACATTGTGGAGTGTGTGTCCTAAACATTTTTCCAATAAACTGTTTTTTTATTGTGCAGTCTTACATAATGTGCTGATTCTTAGAAATGTACATGTGGCCCTATGGCAGGACTGAGTGTACTCATGACTTCGTGGTTTTGAACAGACCAGTCTCTCATCGCCTTCTCTTTTGGGTGGGTAGAGGGTTCACTGTGTAGCCCACTCTGGCTATGAACTCACTATGTAGTTCAGGCTTGTAATCATCCTGCCTCAGCCTCCCCAGCGCTGGGATTACAAACATGCATTTGCACACCCAGAACTCTTACACTGTGAGAACCAACATCTCTCAGCCTTCTCCATATGTGAAGCCACTTAGCTTCTTGGATGCAATCTTGGATGCAAGGATTATTTTATTTTATTTGTGTGTGTGTATGTGTGCGCATGTCAAGGTCTCTTGTCATTGCAAACAAATACCCAATGCTTGTGACTCCTTTTGTGTCTGATTTTGAGTGCTGGGGAATTGAACCCAGGCAGGCAGGCTTTGCAAGCAAGTGACTTTAATGGCCATGGCTGCAGCCCCAGATGTAAGGATTTTAATGTTTTACCTAGAGAGCACCTGGGGCTTAAGAGTGTTAATGTGACTCCTTATAATTGAAAAAGCGGAGGGAAAGAAAACCTGTTAGTTCATCTTAGATTCCAAACTGTAAAAAGAAGCCAGCTGATGAGTGTGCTATGAAGAGACGGGCAAAGCAACCCCAACATCAGGGAGAAGCGGTGCGTTTTTGTTCTGGTTTATAATTTATGTCGCAACAAACTGTTCTTTAAAAAGCTGCTTTCAAAAATTTTAAATAAATAGGGGGAAGATATCCAAGGAGATGAACAAGGGCCAGCTTGTTAAGAGGATATGGAAATCTGGCATTTCCGAGGAAATCCCGAGGAGTACACCAGTTGGAAACACTGATCAGCCTTTCAAATTTTGAATGTGCCCTGTGAAAGCAAGCAGCTTGTAATGTTTGGAAGCCGGGATGTGCAAGGTGCTTGCTGTTGCATCATATCCAAAATCCTATCTGATTAACAAGTCCCCATAACCCTTCCCGAGATTCTCCAGAATGTCCCCAAGTGAGGTTTCCTCACACCTTCCAGCCCCTGCCTACTTCCTTGGCAGCAGCCAGAGCTGGCCGTGGGTGGCATCCATTTCCACCAAGCCACACCACCAGACTCAGTGTCTGTTTATTCTGGCTCAGTCCCTGGTCCTCCGATGGCTACTCTTCTGTTCATGCAAACACATACCCACACCTCACCCAGTCATGAGATCAGGGGCCACGGGAAACACTCCCTCTCACCTATCAGACCGCACTAGGCCTATTCTGACAGTAAGAACCCCCAGTGATGGGTGGGGTGCTCTAAAGAATTCATGGCAACATTCCAGAGAGGAGCCAGTTCTCAGTGCCAGGTGGGCCAGCACAGCCCAGGCCCTGTCCACCAATGTGCCAGTCAGATAAGAACTTTCCTCTCCTGCTGCCCAATCCCAGCCCTCGAGACAGACAAAGGCAACACCTATGGGTGAGAGATAGTGGGAGGGGCCATAAGAAAAAGAGTCAAATAACACTTTCTGCCTCCCACTTCACCTGCCTCTCTCTCTCTCTCTCTCTCTCTCTCTCTCTCTCTCTCTCTCTCTCTCTCTCTTTCTCTTTTAGGCAGTCTGTTCTGGCACATGACAGAGATGGGCAGACACCATCATGTCTCCATGTACCCCACTTGTTTTAGCTGTTTCTTAGAAGAAATTGTTCCTGCCTCATTGCCATTTGGTTTCTGAACATCTTCTAGTTAATGTCTGTGTGAACATCTGGCACCCAGAGTAGACCCAGACTAGGGTGCTGAGCAGAGCCAGCTACGGTCCAACCTGGAGACCTGGAGTTCTCATGCTTTTACGATGTGACAGTCTGAGACATTTGAACAAGCCACAGGCCTTGGATGTGCAGATACACTGTGGCATGTGTCTTCTTCCCTGGTGGTCAGTCGTGTTCCTAAGTCAGGCCAGGTTCCATACAACCCCAGGACCTTTACTTAGATCGACTGAGGTGAACTTTATGTTCTTTTTGTACGTGTGTATAGTGTGTGTGTGTGTGTGTGTGTGTGTGTGTGTGTGTGTGTGTGTGTGTGTTCAACTGTGGGTGGGGGGTGCATATGTGCAAATGTGTGTGAAGACCAGAGGTTGACATAGATGTCAGTCATTCTCCACCTTGTTTTACTGAGGCAAAGTCTCTCCCTAGAACCCAGGGCTCACTGCAGCTAGTCTTGCGAGGCAGCATGGCCTGGGGATCTCCTGATTCTCTCCAGTCCTGGGCCCACCTGGCATTTATACAGGTGCTGAGAAATGGAACTCTGGTCCTCATGCTTGTAAAGCAAGTGCTTTACCCACTGAGCTAGCTGTCTTCTTAGTCCCTAAGCCTATTTCTAACAATGGATTTTAGTCTTTCAGAGGTCAAGAATTCCTCAACCAGAGTAAAATATATATTGACTTTTTGGTTATGTATCTTAATGACAAAGGCCAGCCTATATTTAACCTTTATGATGGGCCACACATTGTATAAATCATCAAGTGAGTTTCCATGACAACCCCATGGGGCAGATGTTATTAACAGGCATATTTGTGAGATAAGAACACAGACTAGAAAGTCTAGATGGCTTGACCAAAGTCACCCAGCTAGGAGGGGCAGGACCAGCAACCAAAGGTCATGACCCTAATGCTCCTTGTGAACTTGGCTCCCTCCTCCTCCTCCATCCCACATGGTACCCACAGTGCCAATTTTACAGCATCAAGCACAGCGTGTTTCATAGTGGAACTTTTGCTAAAACTCTTCCTACACATTAAAATTTTTGCAAAATTCAAGCACACATTTCTTCATCAGTCTCTGTCATATATGGCAGGTTCTTCAGTTTAAAACTTAACACATTCGATTCCTTCTTTGGACTCTCCATTAGAGTGTGTGGCATAAAGGTTCCCAGCCTGGCCTCATAGTGCTATGTGACATCAGAGAATGTGTAGCATAGAAGCAGATCCAACACCCAGCTGCAGAGTTATCTTCATCCAAACACACAGGGTATCAAGCAGAACACATCAAAGGTGATCTTCCATGGGGGTTGGAGAGATGGCTCAGTTAGCAAGAGCACTTGCTGCCCAAGAATGAGACCTGAGTTTGATAGCCAGCGCCCATGTAAAAGGCTGAGCCTGGTCACCCATGCCTGTGATGCAGCTCTGAGGGGGTGGAGACAGGAGCTCACTGGTCAGCAGGTCTAACTGAAAAATGGCAAGATCCAGGCTCAGTGAGAGACTGTCTCCAGGAAATCAGGTGGAGGAGTGCTAACAAGACACCTGGCATCTTCCTTTGGGCTCCAAATGTGTGCACACAGGGTGTGTGCATTTACTCAATCATATGTGCATACATATCTCTCTCTCACACACACACACATACACACACATGCACACACAACACCCCAAAAAGGTGATTTTCCAAATAAAATAAGAAAAACACATCATCTCTTGCATGAATTCTAGATACAAGAAACTGTGCTGAAGAGAATCTGTAGTAAATAAATAAATAAATATACATGAATAAAACTTTTATGCCCCCTGGTTACCATCGAGAAAGTAAGGCAGGTGCTGCTTCCCATGCCCATGACAGCAGGGCCTTATCATTTCCGTTCTTCATCTTTTTTGGGGAATGGGAGATAAGGTTTGCCTTTCTAGCCCTGGCTGACCTTGAACTTGCACTCTTCCTGCCTCAGCTTACTGTGTGTTGGATTCCTGGCTTCTCTTCTCCATCTTGAACCCAGAGACTGGCTTTGTGCCTGGTCTCAGAAAACTAGCACACAATAAACATGGTTGCATGCAACTCCCTTTTTTTCCCTAAAAACATTAAGTTCCTACTGTGTGACAAGTATCACTCAAGGCATTGTCACATACGTGGTCTAAATAAAAACTCAGAGAAAATATCTGGGCTATACTTTGATGTTTCTGTTTATAGATATGGAAACTTGAACTTGGAGCAAAAAGTTCTAGAGGAAGGCAGTCTGTGATGGTCACTATCACACTGGCACTTTGTTCTGAGGACCCTGTGGGACATAGGAGATGAAGAACACAATTCACACTTGGATTACTTCCGGTTCCAAGTTGCCTCGTTCTTGATTCACAAAAAAAAAATAATAATAATAATAATAAACTAAAATAAAATTAAAATTAAAAAATCTGACCTTTTAGTCAAAACAAAGCTTGTGCTAAATACCCGAGATGATTTGCAGATGGCTGTGAGTTTGGGCTCCTGGGATGCACAGGGCCATCACGTGATTGACCTGGGATCCTGGCAGGAATGCTAATGTCTACAGTCCTGACTTCACAGGGTATTTAACCCACAGTGTTTAGAGGAAGATTTTCAGGCCTCATTGTTCTGGTCCAGACTTGGAAGTCCCAAAGTCCAGTGATTTTCTAAATTCCATAGAATGGACAAGAACCACGTGTTACTAGGTTTTCTAAGAAGTTTTATATCTTGACAGCAGTAAGGAACTGGGAAATGGCCACATCCAGGGGTCCAAGTCTTGGTGGAGTGATCTAGCTGGTTAAAATGGTTATCAAGAGATGCTTCAGTGGGGAAATGCTCCTGCTGCGAAAGTATGTAAAATACTGGGTATGGTGGTGCACACGTGTAATCCAAGTGTTGGGGAGGTGGACCCAGGGTCCCTGGGGCTCACTGGAGCCCAATTGGTGAACTTTAGGTTCAGTGAGAGACCTTGACTCAAAAAAATAAGGTAGAGGAGCTGGAGACATGGCTCCGCAGTTAAGGTGCTTGCCTACAAAGCCTAATGACCTGCGTTCAATTCCCCAGTAGCCACATAAAGCCAGATGCATAGGGGGACATACATCTGGAGTTCCTTTGCAGTATCTAGAGGCCCTGGTACACCTCTTTTATCTCTGTCTCTCTTCTATCTCTCTGCTTACAAATAAATTAAAAACTTTTAAAAATACATTAGAGAGTGACTGGGAGCCCTCAGCATTGACACCTGACACACCCACACCCACACACAGACAAACATGCATACACAGATGCATGCACACCCCTCACATACAGACAGACACACACCCACACCCACAGACACACACCCACACCCACACCCACACACACACACACAATGGTGACCATTAAGCCTTCAATCCCAGCATTCTGGAGGCAGAGGTAGGAGGATCTCCATGAGTTCCAGGCCACTCTGAGATTACATGGTGAATTCCAGGTCAGCCTAGGTAGGCTACAGTGAGACCCTACCTCAAAAAAACAAAACAAAACAAAAAAAGCCAAGTCCTCTTGAACTTGTTTGCAGAACGAACATGTTAACAGGAATCTTAGATTGACCATCCATCCATCTACTCATTCATTTTGCTGTAATTCTAACAGAAGAGATGATGGAAATTATACAGTAGAAACCCAATATATTACACCAGCTATCTCCAGTGGGTGGACCCCATAAGCTATATGAATGAACAGCCAGGCGAGATGTGTTTGCTTGTGCCACAGTGCCCTGTCTGACATGGCCAACTGTTCTCTGGATGTGAGGCCTGTGCCACAGAAGGGATTCATGCCTGGTACAGAAAAGCCTGTGGCTAGGAAGGTCACAGGCTCTAGGCAGGAAGCTATTTCTGTGGTTTGGCTAAATAATTAATGTTGTGTCTATCAAATTGCCCTCCGAATATTTATGTTGATGCCTATAGATTAGGGCTGCTCTCACCTTTGGTTGGAGAAGCATTTTTTTTCTACATTTGATGGTAACTACTGGGAAGACCCCAGAGTCATCAAAAGACTGAGGAAAAGGGATGAGGGCTGGAGAGATGGCTCAGAGGTTAAGGCATTTGCCTCCAGTGCCTAAGGCCCCGGGTTCAATTCCCCAGGACCCACATAAGCCAGACCCACAAAGTGGTGGCCCTCTCTCTGTCTCTCTCTCTCTTTCTGCTTGAAAATGAATAAATAAAATATTTTTTAAAAAGGGATGAATGTTCGGTAATGAATGAGACATCTATATCACCTTCTCCGAAGCTCAGGAAACATGTGGAAGGCAGAGCGGGAGAACATACGACCTGTGTAATTTGGGGCCCAACAACAATCCATCATGGAAGACATCAAAATTTAACAGACTTTCCAACTAAGAAAGAAGAAGGGATTTGGTGGAAAGGAGACAGGGAGGAGGGACAAGAAAAGACAGAAGGAGGAGATTATGATCAAATACATTATACACGTGTTGAAAAGTTGTCAATAAAAATGTTTAGAGCTGAAGAGAAGACTCAGTGATTAAATTTTGTGCCAGGAAAACCTAACAACCTCAGTTTGATTCCCCAGTACCCACATAAAGCCAGATGCACAAGGTGGCACATGCATCTGGAGTTTGTTTGCAATAGCTAGAGGCCCTGGTGTGCCCATTCTCTCCTCTCTCTCTCTCTCTCTCTCTCTCTCTCTCTCTCTCTCTCTCTCTCTCTCTCTCTCTCTCTCTCTCTCTCTCTCCCTCTGTGTGTGTGTGTGTGTGTGTGTGTGTGTGTGTGTGTGTGTGTGCAGATGTGGTGGCACATGCCTTTAATCCCAGCACCTGGGAGGCAGAGATAGGAGGATTGTTTTGAGTTCAACTCCTGCCTAAGACTACATAGTGAATTCCAGGTCAGTCTGGGCTAGAGTCACCCTCCCTTGAAAAACAAAACCAAACCTCAGTGCAGCTCTCTGGCCTGGTCTGCTGGTGGTCAGACTCTGTTTGTGGCTACACAGACAACCTGGTGCAAGGGTGGCAGATGACCATTGATTGGCACACGCTAGAAGTTTATGGCAGTTTTACAAATAAAAACTAGCTTTCTCGGAAAAAAAAATTAAAAGACTCTGGTGGACCAGGCCTCAAAGCCTAATTAGATCTTATTTATTCCTTTTCCACCGTTCCTTTTCCTCACACTTAACATGTGACAACTGTCTCTTCCTTGTTCAGCATTTTATCCCGAAGAGCCTAGAAATGTGGCAGGTACATAGCTGGCAATGTCAGTGATGAAGAGGGAAAAAGGAACAGAAAATGACAGACTGGGAGATCTTCTACCAGGAAGGCCTCTGAGAAGACAGGTTTGGGTCGAGACCAAGTCTAGCAAGGGAGCAAAAGGCCTTTGAGGAGACAGTGAGGCAGCCTCATGTTTGACTTGCTGAAGAAGGTCCAAGCGGCCACTGTGGGGTGACCAGGAGAGATACATGTAGAACCAGAGGAAAGCGCACTCAGAGGCAGGCTTGGAAGAATGTGGGGTTCGAGTTAGAACAACTGGATTTCAAACCCTAGGCTGACCGCTTTAATAGCTATGTAACATTGAGATGGTCCCCGCACCTTCCTGAATCCTTGCCTAACAGATTTCTCCAAAAATGAGCTGAAATAATCCAGGTAAAACACTTAGTGTGTCGACTCTGTGAGCCATAGGAAAATAGAGAAGATTCCATCTCCATCTGCCAGGTACTCACCATCGAGGGACAGGGAAGGATGAGCAATGGTGACACAGTGTCTGGTAGTGACTGTCTTCCGCATACCAGTTACTCTGCCTCACATACCTTGTCTACTCCTCAGAGCAATCAAAAGAGACTCTATTAACTGATTTTTCCGGAGGAGGCTGAGTCTCAACTCAGCCATTTGGTAGCTGAGCTGGCCATGTCTGTCTGGCTTGAAAGCCGGCATGTTGCCACCCTACGTGAGTAAGGGCGTGGGTGCTATCCTAGAGTGTGGACACCTAGACAGGATAGCTTTAAGCTTGGTTGAGATACTTCACAGACAAGGAGACCTCATCATCTGTCAGACCAAGGTGGAAAACAGAGTATTTCAGGCAAGAGGGCTGCTATCAGAGACAAGGACACAGAGTAGTGAAAGGCCTGGTGGATTCTGAGAAAGATGAAGAAGAATTCACCCACCCATGACCCAAGGAGTGGTAGGACTTGGGTATGGGAGTGTCTTAGGAACAGCTTGGCCCAGACAGCTTGCGAAGCAGGAAGGGTTTCAGCGGGGGGAGTGCATGCGAAATATGGATCTTTGTTTCTGAGGAACTGGTGGGAACAGGGGCGTCTTATGTAATAGCTGAGGAAAAGCTGCCTGACATTATAAGGTGTCACAGGTTTTTAATAGAAGGCTGTATTCATATTCTCTGTATCAAGAGTTCTTCGAGGCTCTTGTGCTAGGGGCCTATTTTGGAAACTCACAGCTGGAGAAATACTACATAAGACAATTTGATATGCCACACTGGCAGCTAGCTACCAGGGAAGGCCTGTCCCCAGATCCCTTCTCCAGGGCCCAGTCATTACCAATGAAACCACATCGCCTTGGCCAGTGCCTGTCGCCTCCAGCACTAGGTCGTGCTTTCCTCCTTATCATTCTCTCCCAGCTCCTACTTTGTCTTCTTTGGTTCCACATTGGTGGGGACACACTGGAGAGCCTGGGTCTCAGGAGGCAGCAGCTGTGGTCTCTCCAGAGAGCCCTTCAGCTCAGGTCAGCCTGTTGCCATGGCAACACTGTAGGCCCTGTCCCAGGGGCCCCTGGGTTCCAAGAAGGGGCTCTATGAAAGAGGCAACTCCATCCTGTCCTTGCTTTGATTCCTTCCCCTATTCACCAAACATTAAGGATTTAGTAATGAACTTGGTCAATAAGGTACCTGCTCACAAGGCCCTTATGTGGTAGAGACACACCAAAACAAAAAATGGAGATGATATCAGCATGAAATGAGTTAGGTAAGGGAGAGCCATGGAATAGGATAAGGAGGGATGACGTAACAGTTACCTTTCACGGCTGGGACAAAACACCTGAGCAGAAGCAGCTTATGGAAGGAAAGGGCTCATTTCACCTTGCAGTTTAGATGGGAAACTTGAGAAAACGTGGTGTCACATCTCCAGGGCAGCAGGAAGGAAGTGGCCTGAGTGCTGGGCTGTAGTACCCTGAAGTCCACCCCCCGTGAAACACCTCCTCCAGCAAGGCTCCACCTCCCAAAGGCTCCACAACTTATCTCAGTTGCCACCAGTTGGGGACCAAGTATTCAAACATATGAGCCTATGAGGAGGGATATTTCATTCTAACCATCATAGATGGGGTGCTGTTTTAGGCACTGGTCACACCAACCACCACTCTGAGAATGTAAAGTTGGAGCACAGAGGCCTGAGGCGGAAGTGATTTGGAGGGCCAGGAGAAGCTGGAAGATCAGCATGATGAGAGAGAGCTGCAGAAAACAGGCCCAAGTCAAGGAGGGCTCAAGAGTGCGGGGAACTTGGGAGTCATCATTAGAACTTCACATTGATTCCAAGATCATGAAGAAGCCATCAGAGGGCTCTGGATGGATGACTCCAGCTGCATTAGTCAGAAAGAGTAGCCAATGAGAGGCACAGCATGTTCAAAGACCCTCAGGTAGGCAGAAGAAAAATGAATCCAAGAAACCGATGGAGGACAGGAGGTATGACTCAGAGGTTAAAGGTGCTTGTTTGCAAAGCCTGCCAAACTGGGTACGATTCTCTAGTACCCACAGTAAGCCAGATGTACCCTGTGGCACATATGTCTGGAGTTCGCTTACAATGGCAGGAGGCACTGGTATACCCATCCTCTACTCAAATAAATAAATATGTTTGTTTAAAAAAAGAAAGTGATGGGCCCTGGACACAGCCGCACACACTCATCCCGTTTTTGACTCAACGCCTGCAGTGAGCCTGTTCTGACAGGCTTTCTCAGGTGCTGTGGGCCATGCACACCCCCAAGCCTGGCTTCTGCACTCTACCGCATTGAGGAGTCTGACTTTTACCAGTGGGTGGTGGGGAACCCCTGGATGTTTTAATGTAGGATAAGCAAAGTACCTGTGAGCAGCTCCATCTGGTGGAGGGAGACATGGAGGAAGGAGAGGTCAGGAAATAGGGTGACTGTCACTTATCCCAACCTGACACTTTAGGCACTGGAAAATAGTATTATCAGCAATTTTGTCGTGAACACAGATATAAACCAGGACTGCCCGAGGCAAACAGGGATTCTCAAGAGGTCATTTCATGGCAGTAGTCTGAGAGTCCTGAACTAAGACAGGTGCAGTGATAACAGAAGGAAGGGCCCTTGTTCTGGAACCTGCGTTCACACTCTCAGTCATCCAGAGGCCCAGTGTCAACATCTACTCCTCCCCAGCTGGAGTCGCCATCACAGCCCAATACAAGGAATTCCAAGTGACATCTCCTGGGCTCAGGCCAATCGGTGTGGTCCCCATTGCTAACACTCTCATTAGTAACAACCTGCTCAAGATCACACAGCCAGTAAGCCACTGGGCTAGGAAGTAAATCTGGCTCAAACATAAACACCAACTATGCTGCAATGCCCATAATTAGATAAGCTTTAAAGTATCATTTAAAATGATGTTGTATCTATCCTAATACCAAACACACAGTGACTCAATAGAGTGCCTGTTTCCACTTCAGGAAACTTTAATACCTAAAACCTTAACTGGGCAAAGACCAGACATGACGAAGCACGCTTTTAATCCCAGCACTAGGAAAATCAAGGGAGGATGGCCAGGAGCTCAAGACCAACCTCAGCTACATAGTAAGTTCAAGGTCAGCCTGAGCTACATGAGACTCGTATGCAAAATAAATAACTAAATAGAGATGAGGAGGGGAGGGACGAGGAAAAGGGTTAATCGAAATGAAAGATGTTGCCAGGCCAACCTACCCAATGGGAGAAAATCTTTGCCAGTTATACATCTGACAGAGGGTTAATATTCAGAATCTACAAAGAACTCAAAAAAAACCTAAATAACAAGAAATCAAACAACCCAATCAAAAAATGGTCCATAGAACTGAATAGAGAGTTCTCAAAAGAAGAAATACAAATGGCCTATAAACATCTGAAAACATGTTCTACCTCTTTCACAATCAGGGAAATGCAAATTAAAACTCCTCTGAGATTCCATCTCACTCCTGTCAGAATGGCCACCATCAAAAAAAAACAAATGACAATAAATGCCGGTGAGGATGAGGAAAAATAGGAACCCTTCTACACTGCTGGTGGGAATGTAACCTGGTACAGCCATTTACTGTCTATTTCAATGGTTTTAATGAACAACTGGGAGCATGGCATTTTCACTTCCTTTAAGTCTTTTCTAGAGATCCACCCAGGAAGAAGGGAAAGAAAGCTCAGTGATGACCAAGGAATTCTAGTCTTACCACTTCACACTTAGTTGAATGATTTGAGGTGACTTAACTTTCCTAAGCCTCAGGGGCTACGTAAAACCTGGCAAATAAAATTTTGTCTATATCATGTGTGAGTTAAGTGAACCATTGCATAGCAGGCACTTTGCATAGCACCAGCAAGTTCTAGAACCATGGAACTACTGTAACAATTCCTAGGTACTTGTTTATGACAGATGCCCTTCTTTCCTCCCTCCCTTCCTTCTTTCCTTTCTTCCTTGGGACATCATAACAATAGCATCTCCTGGAATTGGTATGAGAATTAAGTTGAACAAGGCATAAAAAGAGCTTCACTGTCATGATCTATATGCTCTGCTCACCCTAAGGCATCTCCCTTAAAGTTTGCTATTCTTTTCCCTGTTTGGTTCTTGGATCTCTTGGTGCTGAGGAAAAAAACACATGGCCTTGGAAACCAGAAAGACACTCATTCTAATCCTTCTCTTACAAATGACTAAGTAAGTTCCATAGCCCTAGGAAATTACTTAACCCCATGGGCCTCAATTTCCTTCCTATAAAAAACAATCTACCTCTAAGGTTATTATGAGGATTAGGAGAAATAATCTAAGCTCCTTAAGACCTGACTGTGCCTCACTCTCCTGCTACGCTTCCCAGAGGAAAGCCCAGAGAGGGAGGGAAAGGAGTTAACAAGCCTCAGCATCATGCCTGGCACATAGTAGGTGCTCAGAAGAGTATGAGTTCATCTGTCATTAATGTATCCATACTTGTCTGCATGGGGCCCGAGTCAGGCCTCCTGTAATGCAAGCAAAGAGATCTCACGGTCAGGTTGGTTTCTATATTAAGTAAATATTGACTAGTTCTGACAATGTGTCAGGCACTCTCACAGGAATCATGCGTTGTGCTAAGCACAGTTGATAATGAGCCTGGAGAAAGGCCAGGAAGATGGCTCAGTGCATAAAGGGCTAGCTGTACAAGCATGAGGCCCTGAGTTTGGATTCACATCCCCCACATAAAAGCTGGATGTGGAAGCCCATGCCTGCAATCCCAGTGCTGGAGAGGTGAAGAAAGGAAGACCCTTGGGGTGAGTTTTGGGTGTAGTTAGAGACCTTGTCTCAAAAAGTTATTGGAGAGCAACTGCGGAAGATACCTGATGGTACCCTGTGGCTTACACACACACACACACACACACACACACACACACACACACACACACACACAC
>PVHP010041168.1:0-15542 GCA_004024765.1 Zapus hudsonius | reverse complement strand
GATACAGGTGTCCCCCACAAACAATTGAATGTGTTCTGATAGATCAATCCTCAGCTGATGGCAGTTTGGGTTTTACAACCTCGATGAAGCTGTGTTGTTGGGGGCAGGCTTATGGGGTTATAAGCCAGCTTCCCCTTGCCAGTGTTTGGCACACCTTCCTGCCGCTATTTCCAGTGCTGTGGCAGAGGTGATGTCCAGCTCTCTGCTCATGCCATCGTTTTCCCTGCCAGAATGGAGTCTCCCCTCGAGTCCGTAAGCCAAATAAACCCATTCCTCTACAAGCCGCTTTTGCTTGGGTTCTCTCTGCGCAGCAACTAGAAAGCTGACCGCAACAATGTCCTTTTCATGGGTATCCATGACCAAGGAATGTAGTAGCAAAAACAAACAGCTCCTCAGGAAGTCAGCCGCTGCTGTCTAAAGCCACCCAGGAGTACTGCTCTTAGGTCTGGACAGGTCAGGCAGTGGCTTAGCAGGTAGTGGCTGCAGGGGCAACAGCAGCAGTACCTGGGACACCTTTCACTAGACCAGCAGCTCTGAGATAGCTCCCAACTTTTCAGGGTGCTGACAGAGAGTAGAGCATTGGGCAGAGTCTGGTGGGGATGGATTTGGCTACAGTGAGGCCATCAAGGGAGGGTGGGTGACTATAGGACCCTAGTGTTTAGGGGAGGGATAAAGAAAAGGGAATCCAAGCTACTGTATGCCAGGACACAATATATTTGTGTTAACACAGACCCAACATATTCCAAAGGCTGACTCCAGCAGCTGGGCATTGACTTATGTATACTTTAGTCTCTTTGTCTCTTATACAGGGTGATGCTCATATTCTAATTGGTTACTTTGAACTTGTTAAGCAGAGTTTACTAAAAAAAAAAAAACAGAATTTATCACCATTGCTTACAGCAGTAAGTGGTAGGCTTAGGAATGCTGACCAGCTTGTTGTAGATGTTTCTTCTTTTTCTATTCTTCAGTTACTCAAGACCCTCTTAGCATCAGTCCCCTCCCCATCATAATACAGTAACATAATACTTCAATCTGTTGAGCACATTCTGGGCTCCAATGACCCTTTAGAATTTACAGGTTTAGAAAAGCTTGGGTGGACGAGTGGGCAGATAAATGAGGCAAGCCAGTAGATGCATGGACAAGAAAGTGGATAAAAGGGATGGTCCATTGGTCCACTTCCCAGAACTAGGCACTGGCAGCTAGTAGTCAAGAATGATCTGGGAGATGTTGGTGAATCATAAGAAGCCTCTGAACAGTGCATTGTGGATCTACATGTCCAACAGCTCCAAGGTGATGAGCTTGAGGGTGTGGCTGTCAGGCTGCATCCCTGGTTGCCCTCCAGCTCCAGCAGCTAGCTAGTCAGGCATTGCAGAGCCTCCAAGCCTCAAACATGGTGGCTGCGGACCAGCTCTGGCAATAGGCACGAAAGCCCTCCCAAGAAACTCTGATCTTGGTGTGTGTAAGTTAGAGGACAACTTTTGGGTGTCTGTCCCCACTTCCCAACACATTTGAGGTGGGATCTCTCATTTTTCTCCACTGTATTGTGCCAGGATAGCTGATCTGAGAGCTCCCATCTGGATGTCAGAATTCAGAATTACAGAAGCCCACCCGAACTCTGGCTCTTTATGTGGGGCTTAAGCATTTGAACTTGGGTACTCAAGCTTAAGTAGCAAGCACTTTATCCACTCAGACATCTACCCAGATCCTGATTTTATTTGATTTATTATTTACTTAGTTAGCTAGTTTTGTGGGGGGGGGGGGTACCAAGGGTCTGGCACATGTTAGATAAGTATTCTTCCACAGAGTTACACATCTTCACCCTGACCACCCTGGCATTCACTAATCTGCTCTCTGCCCATACAAAATTGCCAAGTCTTCTTTCTGTTTTTTTAACTATAAATAATCAATATGCCAATGTTTCATGCATTGGAATTGTGTATTTTGATCAGTTGGACACCTGCTTTCTATTTTCGAATTTCACGTCCATAGATAGATTTATTGGTTTGTTTTTTCACTCCTTTTTTGTTTTGTTTTTCAAAGTAGGATCTTACTCTAGCCCTGGCTGGCATTGAACTCATAGTGACTCCTATCTCTGCCTCCCAAGTGCTGGGATTAAAGGCATGTGCCACCACACCCAGCTCTTTACTCTTAATTCTATCCCACTAATGTGTATGTCTATGTTCATATGAGTATCAAAAGTTATAAAAATTTTATTTTAAGCCAGCCGTGGTAGTGCACGCCTTTAATCCCAGCACTCGGGAGGCAGAGGTAGGAGGATTGCCATGAGTTCGAGGCCACCCTGAGACTACAGAGTGAATTCCAGGTCAGCCTGGGCTAGAACAAGACCCTACCTCGAAAATTCCAAAAAAAATTTTATTTTAAGAGATAGTAGAACTAAAACAGGAAAGCTTCCTGCCCATTGCTGGGAGAGGTTTCAAAAGAGAAAATCCTCATGGCAACTTGGATGAACTCTTTATAAATTAGGCATCCAATTAAGATGATGCATATGCCAGGTGTGGTGGCATATGCCTTTAATCCCAGCACTTGGGAGGCAGAGGTAGAGGTGAGAGGATCACTGGGAGTTCAAGGCCAGCCTGGGACTACATAGTGAATTCCAGGGCCACCTGGGCTAGAGTGAGACCCTGTCTCCCAAAAACAAACAAACAACACCCTCCAAACAAGATGAGCTTCACTGCCAAGTTCAAATGTATATGAAAGACCTTGATTAGTTAGTGGGCTCCAGGAAAGAGTGCAGAACCAGAAAGGGGCTGCCCATGGGGGAAAAGACTATTAAAAAAAAACAGTAAACTGTTCTTTGTCACTATTTCAAATCAGACTGGAGTTATAGTCTCGCCAGGGCAGGGAAGCATCTATGTTCTATGTTCTAGACCTGTATCTCTAAACTGACTAGTTACAAAAGAGCGTTACTTTTCTCCTAACCTCTATTAGCAGAAGCATGAAGCAGAGTTGGTCACATTGTGTGTGCAATCAGGAAGCAGAGAGTGGTGGATGTGTGTGTTCATTCAGCTAGATTTCTCCTTTTGATTTCAGTACACGACCCCAGTGTGTGGAATGGAGTAGCCCAAAGTTAAAGTGGGTCTTCCTACCTCAACCCAATCATGATAATCCTTCACAAGAATGCCCAGAGACTAACCTAACATAGATAACTCCTCCTAGGATTGCTCAGAGCCTTACCTTCCAGGTGATTCTAGGTTCTGTCAAGTTGACAATCAGTATAAGCCATCACACAATTCCTTATTAATTTTAGGGTTGGCTTTTACATTTTGGCATAAAAGAAAGAAAGGAAGGACAGGAGGGAAAAGGGGAAAGAATAGAAAAAAGAGAAAATGAAGTCATTGGGATTTTGGCAGGAATTGAATATATATACATATATATATGTGTGTGTGTCATTTTGTGTTATATTACTGACTTAATATAACTAGGTCTTCCAATCCATAAACATAGGACATATTTCCATTTTTAGGTCATCTTTGATGTCATTCAGTAAAGTTTTCTAGTTTTCAGTTTGCATGTCTGGAACCTCCTTGGTTAAATTTTGTCATTGTTTTTGATGTGACTTTATTTTTAAAATTTATTTATTTATTTATTTGTGAGCAGAGAGCATGAGACACAGAGAGAACATGCTGCAAAAGAACTCCAGATGCATGTACCACTTTGTGCATTTGGCTTTCTGTGGGTACTGGGGAATCAAACCTAGGCCAACTTTGCAAGCAAGTACCTTTAACCACTGAACCATCTCCCCAGCCCTTGATATGACTTTACATATTTTTTTTCTTAATTCAATTCAGAGTTTAATGTACATTGTCTAGAGATGCAATTAATTTTACTACCACCATCACCACTACTATTATTATTACTATTATTATTGGTTTTTCATGGTAGGGTCTCGCTGTAGCTCAGGCCAATCTAGAATTCACTATGTGTTCTCAGGGTGTCCTTGAACTCACAGTGATCCTCCTACCTCTGCCTCCTGAGTGCTGGGTAAAGCATGAGGACCTGAGATCAGATTCTCAGAATTCACATAAAATGCCAGGCATAGTGGCATGTGCCTATAATCCCAGGGTTGGGGAGTTTGTTGCAGTTACCATCATGTTGCTGGAACAAAACGTCCAACCAAAAGCAGCTGATGGGAGAAGAGAGTTTATTTTGGTTTATATCTCAAGGGGAAGCTTCATGATGGCAGGGAAAACATGGCACTAGCAGAGGCTGAACCTCACTTCTGACATAGCAGGTGGAAAATAGTAGCAAGAGAGTGAACCGAACTCTAGGAAAGGACAGCTGTCTGTAACACCCCAAAGCTTGCCCCCAACAGTACACCTGCTCCAACAAGGCTCCACTTCCCAAATTGTCACCAGTAGGGGACCAAGCATTCAAAACATATGAGTTATGGTAGCCAAGCGAGGTGATGCATGCCTTTAATCCCTGCACTGCGGAGGCAGAGAAAAGAGGATCAACATGAGTTCAAGGCCACCCTGAGACTACATAGTGAATTCCAGGTCAGCCTGGACTAGAGCAAGACCCTACCTCGAAAAAAAAATATATGAGTTATGGGTAACATTGGATTGAAACCACCACAAAGGTGTAGATAGTGCTTACCTAATTGGTAAGTTCTAGATTCATCAATAGACCATGTCTCAAAGAAGGTTGAGAGCAACTGGGGAAGACCCCCACTATCAACCTCTAGCATATTCACACATATGTTTATGCACATCTGAACACACATGCATACTACACACACATACACATGAAAAAAGACTTATTTTTATTTTTAAAATGTTTTTATTTATTTGAGACAGATAAAAAGGGGTGAGAGAGAATGGGCACACCAAGGCCTCCTACCACTGCAAATGAACTCCAGATGAATGTGCCACATTGTGCATCTGGCTTTATGTGGGATCTGGGGAATCAAACCTGGGGTTGTTCAGCTTCACAGGCAAGTGCCTTAGCCACTGAGCAATCTCCCCAGTGCAAGACTTGTTTTTAAAATATTATTTATTTATTTATTTGAGAGAAACAGAGACAGAGGCAGACAGAGAGAGTGGATAAGAGCACACCAGGGCTTCCTGACACAAAATGAACTTGAGATGCATGTGCCACTTTGTGCATCTGGCTTTATGTGGGTACTGGAGAATCAAACCCAGGCCATCAGGCTTTAAAAGCAAGTTTCTTTAATTAATGAGCCATCTCTCCAGTTCCCCCAAAATACTTTTTAGGTATACTAACTAGAATTAATTTAAAACTCATCATTACACTGAGAAGATTCAAAACTCATCAAAGCAGAAAATAAGAGACTGAGAGCTCAACACCAGAGTAGGCTTCTAACACGACCTTTAAGGCTCAGGGAACATTGCAGAAGAGGGAGTGGAAAGAATATAAGGCCACAGGGTGGGAAGGTGGACTGTGAGACATTGTCTTCTCCACACAACTTGACTGGTGTAACCATGCTCACACAGAGACTACTAATAATCTACTAAAGAGGGCCCTCATGGGAATGGGTGTGGGAGAGAGGAACATAAGAGAGATGGGAATATGACCAATTTATAATATGTTCATATAATAAAGATCCCCTCAAATTTAAAAAGAGCATTAAAATAATTCTTAATGATTATCCTTATATGATTAAACTTTCCATCTCTATAACAAATACTTCATAATTTATAAAGAGAAAAAGTTGATTTTGGCTCACAAATTTAGAGGTTCCAGACCATGATTCAGCAGATATATCAATTTTTTGGCCTTTGGTTATAGAGTAGCATGACAGGTGTTCACAGCAGAGTAAAACAGTTCTCTTTGTGACTGGGAAGTGAAAGAGAGTAGGATGAAGAGCCTAGGTTCCCATCATACAAGGGCAGGTCCCCAGTGTCTGAAGACTTTTACTAGGCCCTACTTCCTAAAGATTCCACTACCACGTAATTTTGCCATTCTAGGAACCAACGCTTCAGTCTTTGGGGGGCATTTAAGACTTTATAGAGGTTATGCAGCAACAAGTTTAAACCTAAAATTTGAAAGCTTAATAAGAACTATCTCAAATCAGACATGACTGACACTTTTATGAGTAAGTTACGTATTTCTTATTTTATCTTTAATAAGGCTTATGTAGGAAATGGCTAGACAGAGGAAATGAGTGGTTTTTTGAAAATAAGTTCAGGCTGCTCCACTCAATAAAGGTGGGTTCAAAGCATGCTTATTTTATTTAAGGACAGAGAGAAGTGTACAGAGCTAAGAAATGTATTATGTGAGACTTAAGTACACTACCTCTTGCAAGGGCCAAACTTAATCATGTTTCAAAGGTCAAATTTCAGTGCTGGGAGATAGCTCAATGGTTAAGGGTGCTTGCTTGCAAGCCTGTTACACTGAGTTCAACTCCCAAGCACCCACATAAAGTTGGATGCAAAGCAGAACATTCATCTGCAATCCCAATGTGCCTATGGCAATGAGAATTGAATCCAGGAGAATATGGGAGCTTACAGGCCAGATAGACTGGCACACACAAGTTGGCCAAAATCAGAACAACAAAGGAGACCCTGTCTCAAGCAAAATAAGAGAACAAAATCCTCAGACCTCCATACATGTGCTGTGGCACACACATATGCACACTCACAAACATCATACACATTCACACATACATACACATAATAAAGGAGGGTAAAATTTCCATGTACATGGGAAGAACAAGCATGGAAAACCAGAAATTTTTTTGAAAATCTTTAAATAAAGGCTTATGATTTGCATACTTTATTCATCCTATCAACCCATAATGCACATATATTTGTGTAAAAGAATGCTGTGATTTCTGATATAACTTACTGAGGAAAATGTCTTAAATGTAGTAAAATTTTTTTCCATAGGAAAAATAATTGTTACAAGTCAGAACATGATAGCTTTTTTGCTGTTTTGGTTTGGTTTGGCTTTTGGAGGGTCTTACTATGTAGCTAGCCCAGGCTGGTCTAGAACTCCCCATGCAGGGCATGCTGTCTCAAATACCCATGGATCACTCTGCTATTGTATTGTTTTTTGGTTACAAGCATGTACCATTACAACTAGAAATCATGTAATTTTTATGTTTCATTTTATCTTTACTTATGTTAATGTACACTGATGATTTGTGTATGTTAAACCATCCTTGCCTCCTAGCAGTAAATTATATTGTTCATAGTATATGATACTTTGAATATGTTGCTGAATTTTGTTTACTGGTATTGGAGAATGTTTACATCTGTGACCATTAGGGATTAGGTTGTTCAGTGTCATTAAGAACTCTTACTAACACTACTTGTAAGGCAGTTCTATTATTAGAACTTTCCTTTCATTTTTATTTGTCTGGGAAAGCCTTTATTTCTTCTTGTAAAATATTTATTTATTATGAGGGAGGATGGGAGAGAGAGAGCTAGAGCGAGAGCAAGAGAGAGAGAGAGAAAGAGCAAGAGAGAGAGAGAGAGAGAGTATGGGCATGCCAGGGCCTTCTGCCACTGCAAACAAACTCTAGAAACATGTGTCACTTTATGCATCTGGCTTTACATGGGTACTGGGAAATTGAACCCAGATTATCAGGCTTTACAAGCAAGTACCTTTAACTACTGAGCAATCTTTAGTCCAATTTCTTGTTTCTTTTTTAAAAACTTTTTATTGATAACTTCCACAAACATAAATAATAAGTCATTATGATTCCCTACCCACCCTCCCCCATACCTCTTCCCCCTCTCAATTAGTCTGACTTGTTTTGGTGTCATCACCTTTTTTTTCCTCCCATAATGTGTAGGTATTATCAGGAATTGTGAAGTCATGAATAACAAGGCCATTTTGTGTCTGGAAGTTTGCATTGTAAGCAGTCCTTGACTTCTTGAAACAGGATCTATGTAGCCCAGGTTGGCCTTTAACTTGTGATGGTCCTACCTCGGTCTATGAGTGCTGTGATTACAAGTATGTGTCAACACATCCAGCCTTCCTTTATTTTTTTAATGGCAAGATAGTTTTTATTATTTTCTTGTTTTCATTATGATTTTTATTATACATGGTTATGTAAATCCATTTTCATGCATAAACATCATATACTTTGAATATATTCCAACAATATTCTACTCACCTCTTCCTTCTCCTTCTACACCCTCCCATTAGTGGCCTCTGTTCCTTACTTTTACTTCTCCTTTGTGTCATAATTTATATATATATATATATATATATATATATATATATATATATATATTTTATGTATGTATAAATTTTAAGACCTACAAATGAGAGAAAATATGATATTTGTCTTTCTGAGAGTAACTTAATTTACTTAACATGATAATTTCTAAATTCCATTCATTTTCCTTTAATAGCATAACTTTGTATTTTTATGGCTGATAAAGTCCATTGTGTATGTGACATTTTCTTTTTTTTAGTGGGGGCTACTGGTATATTTTTTAACATTTATTGACAGTTTGCATACATGGACATAATATATTTTGATTATAATCCCTTCCCATTACTTTCTTTTGTTTTATCTTCACCGTATTCCTTCCACTGATCCCCATCCTCTTTCTATCTCTCTTCTAATTTTTCTTAGCAGTAGAGTCTTACTCAAATCCAGGCTGACCTGGAATTCACCATGTAGTTCCAGGCTGGCCTTAAACTCAGTGATCCTCCTACATCTCTGCCTCCTGAGTGCACTACCACACCTGGCTACCTCTTCTATTTTTATGTCTCTTTTTTTCCTTCCTTCATCATCCATGATTGCATATTGATGGGCCCAAACAGCCACTGTGATATCCTGAATGCAATGGCTACTTTGTGTCTGGAATACAATATCCCAAAGCTTTCCTTCCCATCCTTTGGCTCTTACATTCTTTGTAATATTCTCTGAGCCTTGGTAGGTAGGTGTGATAGATATGTCTCATTTGGTGCTGAGCACTTAACTGTCACTTCTGAGTACTTTGATGAGTCTTCCTCCCTAGAAGTTACTGCCATTTGCAGAAAAAAGCTCTGAACAAATGTGAAAGCAGCACTAATCTATGAGCATAAATATAGAGAGCAATATGATGGGTATAACATATCCATTTAGCCAAACAACAGTATTAGTGATGCAGGATTTTGGGGTTTAGGGAGGGCCCATGAACCCCAAATTTTGTGTCTGTTACAGTTACTTTCTTGTTCCCGGGACAAACATCCAACCATAAACAGCATGTGAGAGGAAAGGATTTATTTCAGGCTTAGAGATTCCTGAGGAGGTTCCATCATGACAGAAGAAGCTGGCTCACTTCCACAGATCTATGACAGAGAGAAAAACCAACAGCCAGCAAGCATAAACACCCAGAGCTCAAAATGGCTCTTAACACACCCAATAGGGCTGGACTGAAGTTTTGTCTCCCCGCCCCCCAGTGACACACTTGTTCCAGCTGAGCTATGCCTGCTGAAGACCAAGTAGGAAACCTAATCAAAAATACCTGAGTCTGTGAGAAACATACATTTGTCTTCAAATCACCACAGGTCCTTATTCAATTATAGCAAAGAATTGAAAAAAAAAAGACTCTCTAGAGGTTTCATTCAGGTGTCCCCCATAACTTAATGTGTTCTGAATGCTTGATCCCTAGCTGATGGCAGTTTTGGAATTCGAACCTTGTTGGGAGGTAGTTGTTGGGGGTGGACTTATGGTGGTTATATCCAGCTTCCCTTTGCCAGTTTTTTTGCACACATTCTTGCCACTATTTACAGCGCTGTGGTAGAGGTAATGTCCACCCTCTGCTCATGCAATCATTTTCCCTGCCATCATGGAATTTCTCCTCCAGTCTGTAAGCCAAAATAAACCCATTCCTCCCATCAGCTGCCTTTTTGTCAGGTTCTTTGTTGCACCAATAAGAAAGCTCACTACAACAGATTCCAAGAAGGGTTAGTTATGAATTATGATTTTTTAGTAAGAAATTATTAATTATGTGGTTTATTGTAAGGGGAATTTAGATCCAGGGATGAGGCTAGTTAAAAGACTCAAGGCAGAGGAGACTTTTCCTCCTTGCCTGGATGGTGAAGAGAATCTCTTTCACAGACACAGAGAGAGAGAGAGAGAGAGAGAGAGAGAGAGAGAGAGAACATATACATGTGGGAGCAAAGCATAAGAATGCCAACCCTTCACCTAAAAGACCAGAAAGGATAAGAAACAGTGAAAGACTCAGAAATCAAAGAGAAATCATACATATAACAGTTACAAAGCATCCCAAAACAATATGTAGAAAGCAAGCAGAAATACATTCAGGTCAAGAGATGTACTCCTCCATCTAGCCAGGCTGGGAAGGGGAGTGCCATAGTTTGATCCAGGTGTCCCCCACAAACAAACGAATGTGTTCTGAATGATCCATCCTCAGCTGATGGCAGTTTGGGTTTTACAACCTTGCTGGAGCTGTGCTGTTGGGGGTGGGTTTATGGGGGTTATAAGCCAGCTTCCCCTTGCCAGTATATGGCACATCTTCCTGCCATTGTTTGCAGTGCTCTGGTGGAGGTGATGTCCACCCCTCTGCTCATGCCATCATTTTCCCTGCCAGGATAGAGTCTCCCTTCCGGTCCATAAGCCTAGTAAACCCATTTCTCCACAAGCTGCTTTTGTTTGGGTTCTTTCTGTGCAGCAACTAGAATGCTGACTGTAACAGGGAGAGACAGATTTATACAAGTGATCAGGTGAAAGCACAGGAAGAAAAGAGAGGCTTGCTTACAGCTAAACTCCTTTGTACAGATTGGGGATCCAATTAGGGTGAAACTTGTCATCAGATTCAGGTGTACAAGGAGAGACCTGACTGGTCAAAGACTCCAGAGACTGATCCAGGAAAGGCTAGCACATCTAGTGCTGAGCTGAGGAAGAAGCAGGAAGTTCTTGCTGGGGAGGGTCCCTGGAAGCCATCTTGGATGAGACTGGATCAGACTCCAAGTTCTAGATTTGACAGGGGAGGCTGAATGGCATCACATTTTTCTCTTTGGGCTTCTGTCCCTGACTTCCTGTAAAAAGCTATTTCACTTCTGTTTCTCCTTCAGTAGCTTCCCCACTAGGGATTCTGACCTTTTTGACTAGGTTTTCAATACCAGGCATGCATTTCCTGTCATGAAGCAGGCTTCAAATCCAATCAGAGAGCAGTTGGTTATCACCATAGCAGTCATGCCACTACTGCACTGGTGGGCAGATCTTGCCTGACTGATCAGTTGTGTAGTTAACATGGCCCACTGCTGGTTAAAACTATTGATGACTTTTTCCTTACAGCAACCTGTATAGTACTTTCCAGCACTGTGGCAGGTCAGTGGGGAGGCAGCTTCCAGCTTAGTTCTAGCTTGATTTTTCAGTATTCTGCAACTGACACTGTATGCTATATTTTATTTATCTACTCCTCTGTTGTAAAAATTTATGTTGTTTCCATAACTTACCTACTGTGAATAGTGCTAAAATACACATTGATATACAATCACCTCTGTGATGTGTTGCTTAAATACCCACTCTTTTGTTATACCAGGAGTGGTATAACTGGGTTATATGGTAAGTGTATGTGTATTTGAAGTTTTATCATGGGGACTATACTAATTTCCTTTATTTTGCTTGTGTGTGTGTGTCTGTTTGTGTAATGTTGTGTGTGTGTGTGTGTGTGTGTGTGTGGTATATCCACATGTATGTGAACATGAAGTGCCCCAAGCACTCACCTGTAACAGCAGGGTTGCTCAAATGCAGTGGCCAGAGCAAAATGTTGAGTGTCCCACTGCATCTCTTTTCCACCCATTCTTATTTGAGCTAGAGTCTTTTACTGATCCAGAGCTTACTGTTTTTGTTTCTGAGCTACAGTCAATCTCAGGTTTCTGCTCCTTTATGCAACTGAGGTTACAGACTGTACATGGCCATGCCTGGTTGTTTATGTGGGTCCTGGATCCTCAGGCCCTCATGGTTGAACAGGAAGTACTCTTACTTGCTGAGCCATTGTTCCAATTCTATTTTCTTTTTCTTTTTTTAAAAACACTGGTTTTACCTGTCGTGGTGGTGCACAACTTTAATCCCAGCACTTGGGAGGCAGAGGTAGGAGGACTGCTGTGAGTTTGAGGCCACGCTAAGACTCATAGTGAATTGCAGGTCAGCCTAGGCTAGAGCGAGACTGATTTAGTGTTGAGTTCTTTGTAGCCTTTGTATTTCTGCTTTGATGGATTTTGATTATTCTTAGTGTTTATCACCATCACTTTGGGGCTGTCTGTCAAGATAGCATTAAGAGCAGTATTCATGCTGCCACTTCCTCTGCAATTTTTTTGGGGTCCTGGCAGATGTGGTAGAGGTGGTACATCTTGTGGTAGGCAGTCATCTACCTTTCTGTCTTATTTATGGATCTTGGTTCTCCTCTGATTTCTCTGCTTTCACTGATCTTCCCTTGGTTTGTTCACTCCCAGGCAGGAAATGTAGAATGGTGTCTAACCCTGGCACTCAACATAGTTGCTCAGCCCAGCCCTGCTTACTGCTGAGCTTCCCCTGCTTTGTTTCCTCCTCTCCATGTAGTTTTAATTTGCATTATTCTGTTTTCTAATAATTTTGAAATTTGTTCATATATTTATTGACCACTTGTAAGTCATCTATTTTTTCTGTGTATGTGTGTGTCTGCGTCTGTGGTATGTGCATATATGTATGTGGATGGGCATACATGCATGTGGGTATACATATTCATTTGTGTACATGCATATGGAGTCCAGAGCTTAACTTTGGGTGCTTCTCTTGATTACTCTTCAGCTTACCTACTAATATTAACTAAGATTAAACATTACACTTCACCAATTTTTTATGCCTATATGTTACAGAATGGCTAATAAAGGGTTTAAGAGGTTGCCAAGTCCAGAAGGGCTGCCCTGCTGTCCCAAAGTTGTAGGCAGAGAGCTGATAAAGAACCCAAGAAAGTCTGTGGGGATCAAATAAGTGTTATGAAGTACAGGTACAGAGCTATACTATTACAGAGATATCAGATGCAGATGTGATTGACATGGTGCTAAACTTATAAAGTGCTTCAATGGTTTCCTCAATTTTTTAAGGAACCCAATGAAGAAAAAAGTATTTGCCCTAAATCAGGCCTAATCTCCTTATATCACTTTTCTTCTTGGTTCTTTTCATTTTCTTGTATACCACACTAACATTTGTCTACTCAACATGTTTCAATTTGAGTATGTGATACTGTTGAAAAATGCCAAAGCAAAATTAGAAGAGAGATATGAATAGAAAGAATTACTTTGTACTTTGTATTCACTTTGTAATCCATGTATGTGTGATAATTCCTCCCAACAGGTTTTTTTTGGTAATGTGGATTCATCTGGGATAAAACACAATATTTTTAATCCTCCAATTATTGCTCGGTACATCCGTTTGCACCCAACTCATTACAGCATTCGCAGTACTCTTCGCATGGAATTGATGGGCTGTGATTTAAACAGTAAGTGCCAGGTCATCCCATAATTTTTCCTTTTCCAGTCATAGACCGAGTGACTAGTTGTCCTAATTATTTTGAGGAGGGGTTTCTATCTCAGAATATAGAACTGTTAGTGATTTTTTTTTTTTAAAAAAAAAAAGCACAGTCTTTAAAGCAGCAGGAATTGTTAACCTGACCATAGGATTCCCCAGAAGCAGTCTCCTATATTCTAGCAGCCAGGAAAATCGAAGTTAAGCAGAGCTGACCAGAAAACAGGAGCATATTAAAAATAATAGAAATCATAGAAGTGTTGGTAACTGAAAAAGTATCATGTTCACAGTATCTCATAGGAACCTATGCTAGAGTGTGATAACATTTTGTTTCCTTTTTTTGAGGTTGTAGCATGCCACTAGGAATGGAGAGTAAATTAATATTAGATGAACAGATTACTGCCTCATCATACCTCACCAACATGTTTGCCACCTGGTCTCCTTCACAAGCTCGACTTCACCTCCAGGGAAGGGCTAATGCCTGGCGACCTCAGGTAAGAACAACACACTTATCACTTAACTGACACAAAGCAGGGAGTATAGCGTAGGGAAAAATAAGATAAGTCCTATAAAAAATAGGATAAGGCATTTCTATTGACTGTTATTCCTAAGAAGAGTGTCTGGAAAAATTAACTATGAGCAGACACTCTCACAGGCATTTAGTATATGTTCCATATGATTTCATTGGGAAGGAAATAGTTCTTAGTTTAACTGCCTGGAAGGAAAATTTCTGTATCCAGTACTGGGCTAGTATCTGTCAAATAATCATAGTAGCTAAAGTCCAGTGTTTTTCTGTCCTGATTTCCAAGTACCTCAAAAGAAAGATCAGGGCCATATAATATTCAATTTCAAGAGCTACATATTTTTAAATTTTTATTTATTCAATTTTAAGCAGAGAGGAATAATGAAAGAGGAAGAGGGAAAGAGAGAGAGTATGGGTGTACCAGGGCCTTCTGCCACTACAATCTCCAGATGTATGTGCCATTAGCTGTATCTGGCTAATGTGTGTACTGGGGAATTAAATCCAGGCCATCAGGCTTTACAAGCAAAAGCCTTTAGCCACAGAGCTATCTCTACAACCAAAGAGCTACATATTTTTTATTTGCATCACTGTTATATTTTTAGGGGTATGAATAGATTTCACAGTGTCTACACATTCAGTGGATTATTTTGAATGAATATGTGGAATACTACATTGCCAAACTTTTACGTTTGAGCATATGTAAGAGAAAATATAAATCTTATATTCATTCAACATTTACTAGGCTTCTATTAAATTTATAACCCTGAGGAGGCAAGGATGAATAATAAAAAAAATGGCTCTCAAGTTTCTTAGTCAAATAAAGGAACCAACAGACCTTAACATGAAGAGTAATAAGTGTTATGGTATGGTTAAAAAGGGATTTATAGATTATTGTGCAAATAGTGACCAATAGGATGCTATTCCAATAATGTCTTCCTCAGGCAAATAATCCAAAAGAGTGGTTACAAGTGGACTTCAAAAAGACAATGAAAGTCACTGGAATAATAACCCAGGGAGTAAAATCACTCCTTACTGACATGTTTGTGAAGGAATTCTTCATTTCTAGCAGTCAAGATGGTCATAACTGGACTCTCCTTTTTCAGAATGATAAAGTAAAGGTATGATGTTTTCATAAGAAAGACATGGTGAGTATGGTTGCTCATGCCTATAATCCCCAGCACCCAGGAAGCTAAAGTAGAAAACTGCTAAGATTGCAGAGCCAGCTTGAACTAAAGAATGAGACCTTGCCTCAATTAATGAAAAAGAAAGACACAATGCCTTTTTTAAGTCTTAAATATATATTTATTGTCCATAATGAGTTACATTATTCAGTGGGCAAACAATGAGTTATCTCCAATGCCCCCCTCCCCATCCCCAATCAGCTGGATATCCTCCTCCGTGGGCCGTCTGGATCAGTCCTTGTGGCAGGGGACCCTGGATAGCCTAGTACTCAGCCCGGTCCTCCTGGCCCAAGTGTGTTGTTACTGAAGGGTGCCATGCCTCTGGATAGTCTCCCCCACCACGGCTCTTACAATCTTTCCGCCCTCTCTTCCGCATAGTTCC
>PVHP010041167.1:0-15712 GCA_004024765.1 Zapus hudsonius | reverse complement strand
TGTTTATGTCCACAGATTGATGCTGCTCTCACTTTGGTTAGAGAAGTGTTGTAGTTACCGCTCATCTCCAGGACAAACACCCGACCAATGGGAGTAAAGGGTCTTTTTAGGCATGAAGTTTCCAGGGGAACTTCATCATGGCAGAAGAAGCTGGCCCACTTCGTCATACAGCCACAGCAGAGAACAGCAAAAAGAACAGCCAGAGGTCAAGCTGGCTGTGAACATACAGCAGGCTAGACATAAGACCCCATCCGCGCACACACACACCTCCTCCTGCAGAGCTCTGCTTGCTGGAGATGAAGTCAGAAGCTTAATCAAAAATGCCTGAGGTGGGGTTGGAGAGATAGCTCAGTGGTTAATAAAGAGAGTTCAGAGATAGTGCCTGCAAGGCCTAATGACCTGGATTCGATTCCCCAGCACCCACATGAAGCCAGATGCCCAAGTGGTTCATGCATCTGGAGTTAGTTTGCAGTGACTAGACACCCTGGCTTGCCTATTTTCTCTCTCTTTCTCTCTTTCTCTCTCTCTCTTATCTCTTCTCTGTTTCTCTGTGCTTGCAAATGAATAAAAATAAAAATAATGCTCTATTTAAAAAATACCTGAGGCCAGACATGGTGGCACACGCCTTTAATCCCAGCACTTGGGAGGCAGAGGTAGGAGAATTGGTAGGAGTTTGAGGCCAGCCTGAGACTACACAGTGAGTTCCAGGTCAGCCTGGGCTAGAGTGAGACTCTACTTCAGAAAAACCAGAAAAAAAAAAAAAACATTGAGGCAAACCACCACAAGAAGCTCCTCTTTTCAGATGGCGGTACTGCAGGGGAGACCCAAACACAACAGAGTGCTGAGGAGAGAAGTGAATGAGACGGCTCTCTGACGCCTCCATCTCAGGGACCATTGCTTCCATGAGGTGTTTGGTTACATAGAAAGTTTAAGGCCAGCCTGGGCTACTTGAAATGCAGAGAATGAAGAAGAGGCAGTGGAGAGAATGTTAAGAGCCGGAGGAAGGGGAGGAGTGCTCACAATACTGTCTTCCAGACACAAAGTGACTGTCGCATTCATGACCTCACAGTGGCTGTCGCTATCTGCACAAGACCTGCATAATCTGAGGGGGAAAACATCAAAATGGAAGAGGGGACAGGAAAGGTTAAAGTCACTTGCTTGTCAAGACTGCCAGCCATGGTTCGATTCTCCAGAGCCCATTTAATCCAGAAGCAGAAAGTGACACAAGCATTTGGCATTAATTTGCAGTGGTACACACACACACACACACACACACACACACACACACACACAAATAATTACTTGCAGGGTTTAAAAAAAATTTATTTTTGAGGTAGGATCTCATAGCCCAGGCTGACCAGACCCTCACTCTGTAGCCCCAGGCTGGTCTCAAATTCTCTCTGATCCTTTAACCTTTGCATTCCCAAAGCTGGGATTTAAGAAGTGCACCTCCAATCCAGGCTGCACACTAATAAATAAATTAATTAATTAAAATAAGTGGAAGAGGGACTAGTTGGAAAGAAGGGGTTCAATGGAAGAGAGATAGGGAAGAGAAAGGAGGGTAGTGGAAGGGTATTCGGATCCTGGTACATTGTATG
Organism: Zapus hudsonius; assembly: GCA_004024765.1. Lineage (NCBI taxonomy): Eukaryota > Metazoa > Chordata > Mammalia > Rodentia > Dipodidae > Zapus > Zapus hudsonius. Next base: position 14,114 of record PVHP010041167.1, on the reverse strand, counting down.
TGGAGCTTGTGAATAAAAAGTTAAAAAAGAAAGGAAGAGCCCAAAGCAGATTGGCTACAATACAGATTTTGGAAACACAAGGTTTTTCATATCTATTGAGAGAGAGAGAGAGAGAGAGAGAGAGAGAGAGAGAGAGAGAGAGAGAGAGAGAGAGAGAGAGAGAGAGAGAATGAATTGCTGCTTCAACCAAACTCCAGATGGATGTGCCACTTTGTGCGTCTGTCTTTCATGGGCGCTGGGGAATCAAACCTGGGCTTGAAATCGTTGCAAGCAAGCACTGCTAAGCCATCTCCCCAGCTCCAGTTTTGTTTTTAGAAACAGGGTTCAGGGTTTCAAGTAGCCCAGGCTGGCCCGGAACTCACAGTTCTGTTGCCTCAATGTTCTTAGTGCTGGAATCAGAGCTGTACATCACAATGCCTGGGATGACTGGACCTCTTATGTATGTATTTATCTCACACCTTTCCAAGAGACCAAAAGTCTGAGTAAAAATTTTTTTAATAAAAAATGTGTGCAATGTTCTTTTTTTTTTTTTTTTTTTTTTTTTGGTTTTTCGAGGTAGGGTCTCGCTCTAGCCCAGGCTGACCTGGAATTCACTCTGTAGTCTCAGGTTGGCCTTGAACTCACGGCAATCCTCCTACCTCTGCCTCCCGAGTGCTGGGATTAAAGGCGTGAGCCACCACGCCCGGCTTGTTCTTTTTTTTTTTTTTTTTTTTTTTGTCTTTTTTTGAGTTAGGGTCTTCATGACCTGGAACTCACTGGCCTCAAACTCACAGCAATCCTCCCACCTCCGCCTCCCAAGTGCTGGGACTAAAGGCGTACACCAGCATGCCCGGCTATTTTTGAAATAGTCTTATGATCACATCTATGATCTCACTGCTTCTCGTTTGCTAATTTCACATGGAGGAGAGGCTCTGCCAAGGCTATTGCCTCCATTTAAGTTTCACAGATGAGGAAACCGAAGGTCAGAGAGATGAAAAGATTTGCTTGTCACTGGAAGTAGGTGGTAATGCCGCCCAAACCATCTCAGGAATTCTGATTCCAGATTCCATGTGGTCTTCTGTAACATCCTGCTGCCCATCAGGAGCAAGAGGTGTGGGAGTGTCCACAAGAGATCCTTGAATACAGTGCTTGTATGCTGATAAGGGCTGTTTAAATAGCGCTCCAGAGAAAGATTTCAGTACAAAGATGTTCACAGTGTTCCATACAAGTAATTAAGATAATCTAAACAGCCATGGAAGACTGCAGATAGATGAACTCCCCAATCTAGATAAATACAGACGCAGAAAGCAGATCAGGCTGGGCATGGTGGCACATGCCTTTAATCCCAGCACTCAGGAGGCAGAGGTAGGAGGATCGCCAAGGTCAGCCTGAGGCTACATAGTGAATTTCAGGTCAGCTTGGACTAGAGCGAGACCCTACCTCGAAAAACCAAAAAAAAAAACAAAAAAACAAAAAACCATACACAAAAGGGCCACAGCCTGGTGGGATGCAGGAAGGACAATTTCAAAGCAGCGAGCAAAGGTAGAGCCTGATGGGAGGAAAAGGTTTATTTTGCCACGCCCACTCAGCCACCCACCTCCTCCAGCAAAGGCTCCACCTCCCAAGTGACCACCAGCTGGGAGCCAAGCATTCCAAACACACGAGTTTATGGGGATCATCAGATTCAAACCATCACACACATGAAGGTAGCAACAGTGGCTACCAGACAAAGGCCACAAGCCACCAAAGACCCAGGGACACGGAAGATCTGGGAAACAGCATTTTTCAGGGTTGGGCTGCGGTGGTGGGGTCTTTGATGGCCCCAAGCCTAGTACTGGCCCAGGCACTCAGGGCCTCATCATAACTCCCAGGTCCCCTCCCTTCTGTGGTGGCCTCTCATTCCTGTGTGCCCACATTGCTGGACTCCACCCTTCTTCATCTGGAACCTTCTAAGAGCTGAGCGAGGCTGCTCCCCTGAGATACGTGTCCCATTTCTCTACACAGCTTAAAAGTTGCTTCCTGGAGTCAGTTGTCCAGGCTCAGTGTCTCTAGCCATCCCACAGCGGGTGGACTTAAAAATGATGCCATTTCATCCCTGCCCCGTCAGTCTGCTATTGGCTGAAATAAAACAAACCTGTCATTTCCTTTTATTTTTCTTTTAGATTTCTAGAAAAAAAAAATGTCATCATGTAAGACCTTTGTGTCTTCAACTCTTTTGGCTGTGTGTGTGTGTGTGTGTGTGTGTGTGTGTGTATACGTATAGTGTATACATATGTGTGTATACAGATGCATATGCCCATGAATCCTCTATCACTCAACCACACTCGTTCACTGAACCCAGAGCTGCTGTTTGGGGTCAGATTGGCTGACCAGTGAGCCCCACGATTTTCTGGTCTCTGCTCTCCACAGTACTGTGTTTACAGGTGTGCATGGACATGCCCAGTTATTTGCATGGGTGCTGGTATTAAACCCGGGAAGTCTCAGACACTCTGACCTCTGAGACACTCCCTAGTCCTGCGTTTTAAATTCTTGATTTTGGGCCCTTCATTAAATGAATTTGTTGACCAAATGAGACAGGAACTTCCTCTTCTCCCGGCCCAAGACTCAGGGTTTAGAGTCTCCTGTGGGCTGTGCTGTGTGTGTAGTGTGGGTTTCCATGACACTACCTGTGGCCTGTAAATGCTGAGATCCTGTGACATCACCCCCTCCCCACTAGGAGGAGGTGGACTAGGGTCATGTGTAAGGCTTAGTCACTGTGTGAGTGACATCGGGGAGGTCATCTTCAAAATGTCGTCTTCAGATCTTAATTCACTCACCTTCTGACTCTGTTGATTGACGGAATTACAATCATCTGTCCAGACAGGTAAATGATGCAATGTTGTAATCAGCTTCACATTGCTGGGATGAACATCCAAACCAGGCCCAGTGTAGAGGAGGAAGGGATTTATTTCCAGCTTATAGATCCAGGGGAAGTTCCATCAGAGGTGGGAGAAACTGCTTCGTACATCCAAGCACAGAGAAAACCTGCAGCAAGCAAAGCACCAGCGAACACACCAAAAAGCAACCAGCAACAGGTGCCCAGGCAGAGCTCGAACTCCTCTGCTCACCTATAGGCTGGAAATCAGATCTGCCCCCAAACACACCTTAGGGCTGGACCCAGTCTCCCCGTGGTCGGTGCTTTTCTGTCGACCAACGTGGCCCACAAGGGTCAGTGGGTATTTCACAAACTGGCCTCTTCATCTGGAACCAAGTGCATGCCTTGTATCTTGAGGAATGTTCTTCCTTTGATTGAGGAAAAAAGGAAATGATAACAAGTCTTTCCTCCATTGGCATTGTGTGGGCACATCCCTATGCACTTTGCAGAGTGTATGTCTTTATTTCTCAGAGCTCCCATTAAAAAAGAATCATCATGGGCTGGAGAGATGGCTCAGCGGTTAAGGCACTTGCCTCCAGTGCCTAAGGCTCCTGGTTCAATTCCCTAGGACCCACATATGCCAGACCCACAAGGTGGTGGCCCTGGTGCTCGCTCTCTATCTCTTTCTCTCTCTGTATCTATCTCTCTGCTTGAAGATGAATAAAGAAAATATTTTAAAAAAAGAATCATCACAAACTGAACAGCTTCACATAATAGATTTGGTTTTTCTTTTTTTGAGAGGCTGAAAGTTGACAATCAAAGTGTCAACAGGGCCATTGCTTCCCTGAAGATTCTAGGGGAGGAGCCTTCCTTCCTTCTTCCTAACTTTGGGGAGTTGCCAGCCATCCTTGGGTTCTGCTGTGTAGAGATGTGTCACTTGGTCCATGACCTTCTTTCTGTGTCTCTTCTAAGTGCTTGTGTGCCCTCCGTATAAAGACACCAGTCACTGGTTTTAGGGTCCATTCCCTTAGAGTATGGCCTCACATTAGCGGGTTGCGTTGACAAACTCCTTATTGCCAAGTAAGTTCATATTCTTCAGTTATGAGTAGACAGGAATTTTGGGAGGATACTATTCAACCCTGTACACAGGGCTAAGAAAGAAAGCTAAGTCCCATAGTAAGATGAATCTCATATTAAAATATTAATTGTAAAAAATGTACATTTTAAACTAATATAATATGCATTGTGTGCGCGCATACACACACAAATACAACTCAATATAGTGAAAGGTTTTGTTCTCAGGGCTGGGGCTATAACTCAGCTGGTAGGTGCTTGCCCAGCATGCCCAAAACCTGGGTTTGATCCTCAGGACAACATAAACTTGGCCTGGTGGTACATGCCTATAATCCCAGTTCTTGGAAAGTAGATGTAGGAGGATCAGAAGTTCAAGGCAATCCTCTGTTTCTATATTGTTTGAGGCCAGCCTGGGCTACTTAAACCCCTGTCTTTTTTATTTTATTTTATTTTTTTTGGTTTTTCGAGGTAGGGTCTCACTCTAGTCCAAGCTGACCTGGAATTCACTCTGTAGTCTCAGGGTGGCCTCGAACTCATGGCGATCCTCCTGCCTCTGCCTCCCCAGTGCTGGGATTAAAGGTGTGCGCCACCACGCCCGGCTTGAACCCCTGTCTTAAAAAGCAAATTGTTCTCAACAATTGTCATGGATAATCTTTTGGGGGGACCCCAGTGGAGGCACTTCAACTTTGATGGAACACAGGTATTCTTGAATAGTTGTTCTGGAGAAGAATTTATTAGTTCAGGATGAAGTAGAAGCTATGGAATGGCTGGAGTTTTGCCTAGCTCAGTAGATTGTGATATAAAGATCAGGGTTATACTCTCCAACAGAACCCGGATGAGCAGGCTTTGCAAACAAGCACCGTTACCACTGAGCCCCTTTGTTGGATATTTCGTACACTGATATAGCTCACATACTTTCCAGTACTGGTGACAAAACACAATGTCCAAGGGGGACATTATGGAGATGTGACTCAGCCCCTGATGCACACTGGGAGCGGTGAGCTTGGTGAAGATGTACGTTCTCAGTTAATTACCCACTAAGCTGATTACCTGGTACAGGTCTGACTTGACCTCAAAATCTGCCAAGCAACAGATGCTGTCCCTAAGACTTCTGCGTCTTGGAGGAAACAGGGCCGATTTCCTCAGGGAATGTGTTTGACATATTATCCTTAAAGTAAACGGGCCCATAGCTGTCATGAAATAATTTGTGTCCCTTTATTGGCTCTTCCCAATGACTCTGATGGGATTTTTTTTCCCCTCACTCATAACCAACAAGAAGCCTGTCTTGCCGGGTGTAGTGGTGCATGCCTTTAATCCCAGCACTTGGGAGGCAGAGGCAGGAGGATCGCCGTGAGTTCGAGGCCAGCCTGAGACTACAGAGTGAATTCCAGGTCAGCCTGGGCTAGAACGAGACCCTACCTCAAAAAAAAAAAAAAAAGAAGAAGAAGAAGAAGAAGAAGAAGCCTGTCTTGAGATTTTTGTGAGTTTATTTTGCTTGCAGAGATGCAAAAATATTTCTAGATGAAATGATATGATGTCTGGGATTGACTTTTTAAGAATACAGAGGGTGGAGAAGCAGGTGGGAATAAAGCTCAAAGGACTCCTGGTGACATTTGGTGAAGCTGGGTGAGGGGACATGGAGGGGACGCCGAGCTCATCATGAGTGTTACACCACAGTGAACGTCCCTAGGCAGGAATTTCTCTCAGCCAGACACTGACAAGAGCCAAGTGCTGGGTTACACACATGCTCAATTTTCCTCCAGACTATACTATGAAAATGTTCTTCAAAGTGTCTGCACACATGTTCATTCCCACCATCCAGACACCTCACAAAACCTTGACATTTAACATTTTCATTAATCTGATTTTTTTTCAAGGCAGGGCCTCGCTGTAGCCCAGGCTAACCTGGAACTTACTCTGCAACTCCAGGCTGGCCTCCAACTCACAGTGATCCTCCTACCTCAGCCTTTTGAGTGCTGGGATAAAGGCATTGACTACCACAGGGTTTATTAATCTATTTTTTAAAATTAATTATTTGTGTGTGTGTGTATGTGTGATCACTCCAGGACTTCTTACTGCTACAAACCGATGGACACCAGTCAAATGTGTCACTTTTTGTGTCTGACTTTACCTGGTTATTGGAGAAGTGAACTTGGGCCAGCAGACTTTACTGAGCCATTTCCCCAGCCCTGGTCTGATTTTTTAGTGTGTGTGCCCTCATCATTTTCATCGGCACTCTCCTAATCATTGGGAACTCTAAACACTTTCTTACATGCTGGTTCTTCAGGGTTTTTCCCCCTGTGAAGTATCTGTTCTTGCTGTTTCTGATAAAACTACAAGGAGTTTTCTTCCTTCTTTCCTCTGAGCAGTAATGTACTTGCATTAGCTATTTTCTCAACTGGTGATCAAATATTGGTAGCCGTGGTAGGAACGTTGACACCAGGGCAATCAGCAGACATTACAAATCAGGAGTCCTGTACCCAGGGAGCTGGTTAACGTCCCCCCCCCAACACTGCCACTTCTGAGCATTTACAGCCTGACACAGGCTGACCCTCAGAGAGGGAGGGGCCCCTCGACTGCCTGTTGGGACAGGCAAGGTTCCCTGGACCTGTGTCTTCTGCTCATCATCAGCTGGTGGAGTCTCAGAATAGGAATGGTCCAAGCTCAAGGACACCAGAGACACACCTTCCAGGGCCTTGGCCTTGAGTCTGTTTTGGCTCTGTTCATTCTGCGCCAGGCCAGGCCAGAGTAACAATTTGTAGGGCCCATGCAACATGAAAATGTGGGCACCTAATTAAAAAAAAAAACAGGAAAATGCCTTTCCTTTCTTTGCCTGGGTTCTCTCTTCACTGGCCATGGTGATTTTTTTATTTGCTATTGAATGCCATCTTCTCTTGGGCATGGTAGTATTTAGGCAAATACAAAATGGCATAGGTGCCTGGGCCTTGTTTGGTGACTTGGTACATGAGGTGTGTAGGACTCACCTGGATCCTCCCCAAGCCCTTCCTGCCCAGGCCGTTGTCTAACTAGCTGGGCAGCGGTGATCTTTGGTCAAAAGCAGGAAATAGCAGCTGCAAACCCACCCTGAGGAGGTGGGGGGGGGCGTGGCAATGGGAAATGGCTCTGATTCCTCTGTGAGGGTTCCATCTGACACATCAGATTCACTTGCAAGGGGCTGGGTAGATGGCGCAGTGGTTAAAGATACTTACTTGCAAAGCCTTCCAGCTCAGGTTTGATTCCCCAGTACCCATGTAAAACTAGATTCATTTAACAGGCAAAAAAATTAATTAATAAAAAACAGGTGGTGTGGCCCTATCTCTTGGAGATTGTAGGCAATTTTCTTCATTCCTTCTTTTTATTTTTTTATTTTTTTGGCTAGAAGGGATTTGTATAATCTTGGGACAGTCCAAGTGACCCTTGTTAGATCCTGGACTTAGCTAACTTTTCTATGGCTCACAGTCACTTCTCCCTGCCTCAGTTGTAGTGCTTTGCTGAATGGGACTAATTTTGTCAGCAACTTCTTTCTGTAGTCCCCAACCCTGCCAGGAGCATGGGCTCTGATTAGCATCCTTAATTGGTTATTTCCCTACCAGTTACCACCGTGCATACTGTGTGCTTGAGCTCAACATTTCGAGGAAACCCTTGCCAGACTCCTAAAACAAAGTCCTCTTAAGACCTATCCAATCACCCGTCATGGAGTCTGCTGCAGTTGGCACAGAGTACCTGACCGAAAGCAGCTTGTGGGAAACTTGAAGGGAAGCTCCACGATGGCAGGAAAAGAGCAGAGGCTGGACATCACCTCCTGGCCAACATCAGGTGGACAAGAGCAGCAGGAGAGTGTGCCAGACACTGGCAAGGGGAAGCTGGTTAGAACCCCCTAAACCTAATTCAAGCTATCACTGAGCCTGAGTGAGAAATTCGCTCCATACAGTCAGTTGGTTTTTGAGTTTGTCATATGGTTTGAGATTGGGTACTGATGCTATTTCTTGTTTTCCCCAAATCGAGATGGTCTTTATAAAACCTATAAACTATGACTCTGGCTAAATTCTACCAGCCAGGTTTGCTTCTTTAAAAAAGCCAATCTTAAAATTAAGGAAGACATTAACGTTTACTTTTTTGGGGGAGGGGGGTTCAAGACAGGGTCTCACTGACCTGGAATTCAATATGTAGTTTCAGGCTGACCTCAAACTCATAGTGATTCTCCTACCTCTGCCTCCCAAGTGCTGGGATTAAAGGTGTGCACCACCACACCCAGCTTCTAACATTTATTTTTCTTCTAAAAATTTTATTTATTTATTTGAGAGAGAGAGAGAGAAAGAGGCATAGAGAGAGAGAGAAAGAGAGAGAGAATGGGCACACCAGGGCCTTCAGCCCCTGCAAACAAACTCCAGACACATGCACCACCTTGTGCATCTGGCTTTACGTGGCTCCTGAGGAATCAAACCCAGGCCGTCAGGCTTTGCAAGCAAGCACTTTAATTGCTAAGCTATCAGTCCAGCCTGACCCACAGGTCTTTTATAAGAACATGGTAGCTATGGGTCTTTCGGGTTCTAGCTAGGCAGACAGAAAAGTTTGGGGATGGGTCACTGTCATAGATGCTTGTCTGTCCTTCCTTCATTTCCAGATAACACTTAAATGACATCATAAAGGTAAAATGAGACAACAGAGAGTAAAGTGCCTTGAAAACATAAATATCGTGAAAATAAAAATTGTTATTGTGGCCCAAGGAGACAGAATCTAGTCTGGACTCATAGTTTTAAAATTATTCTAGGATCAAGCCAGGTGTGGTGGCGCACGCCTTTAATCCCAGCACTCAGGAGGCAGCGGTAGGAGGATCGCCGTGAGTTCAGGGCCACCCTGAGACAACATAGTGAATTCCAGGTCAGCCTGGACTAGAGCGAGACCCTACCTCGAAAAAACAAAAAAAATTATTCTAGGATCATGAATAACTTTTGAGAACTGATGAAATTCGCAGGACCCCTTTCTAAGAAAGCTTAAGCCACCCAGAGGATTCTTGTGCAATTTCAAGGCATCCATGATTTTTTGAAAGCCTACTATACTATGGATAAACGCCCAAAAAATCTGATTTTATAAAAAAGGATTTTATTTGCAAGCAGAGAGAAAAAAAAGAGAGCAAGTGGGTGGTGTTGGTGGGGTGGGAGAGAGAGAATATGGGTGTGCCAGGGCCTCTTGCCGCTGCAAATAAACTCCAGATGCATGGACCACTTGTGCATCTGACTTTACATGGAAGCTGGGGAATTGAACCTTGGGCCAGAAGACTTTGCAAGCAAGAGCCTTTAGCTGCCTTCCATACCTAATTATTATGATTATTGTTATCTTTTTAGTTTTTTGAGGTAGGGTCTTGCTCCAGCCCAGGCTGACTTGGAATTTACTATGTTGTCTCAGGATGGCCTCAAACTCACAGCAATCCTCCTACCTCTGCCTCCCAAGTACTGGGATTAAGGGCGTTCACCACCATGCTTCTATTTATTATTATTTTAAAAAAATATTTTATTTATTTATTTGCAAGGGGAGAGAGAAAGAGAATGAGAATGGGCACACCAGGGCCTCTAGCCACTGCAAACGAAGTCCAGATGCATGAGCCACCTTGTGCATCTGGCTTTATGTGGGTACTGGGGAACTGAGCCCAGGTCGTTAGGCTTTGCAGGCAAGTTCCTTAACCAATGAGCCATCTCTCCAGCCCTTATTATTTTTTTTATAGGTACACATTTTCTGGGAATGACAATTTGAATTTATTTTCTTTTTACTGATTTGAAAGGGAGACAATGAGTGGGGAGTGGGTATGTCAGGACCTCTTGCTGCTGTAGACAAATTCCAGACACATGTACCACTTTGTGTGTCCAATTTACATGGATCCTGGGGAATCAAACCCTAGCCAACAGGTTTAACAAGCAAGCGCCATCAACTACTGAGCCATGCCCCTAGCCTTATATCTTATTTTTTTATTTTAAAAACTTTATTGGTAGCTTCCATAATTATAGACAATAAACTATCATGATTCCCTCCTCCCTCCCCCATGTCTCTTCCCCCTCTCAATTAGTCTCTGTTTTGTTTCGGTGTCATCATCTTTTCCTCCATTCTGTGTAGGTATCATCAGGCACTGTGAAGTCATGAATATCAAGGTCATTTTGTGTCTGGAAGTTTGCATTGTAAGTAGTCCTCCCCTTCCTTTGGCTCTTACAGTCTTTCCACCACCTCTTCCTCAATAGACCCTGAGCCTCGGGAAGTGTGATAGAGATGCCCCAGTGATGAACACTCCACTGTCATTTCTTCTCAGCACTATGGTGTCTTTTGAGTTGTCACAGTGGTCACCGCCATCTGAAAAACAGAAGCTTCTCTAGGCATAAGTGAGAGTAGCATTATTACATGGGTATGAACATTAAAAAAAGTGCTTGTAAGGCAGATTGGTTGGCATAATATATGCATTTAGCCAGACAACAGCAGGTGTTGCTCCCCTAGGGCTCATGACCGGGTCCCCCTATGGCGTGTGACTAGGTCTTCAGTACCGGCATGTATTCCCTTCCTGTGGAGCAGGCCTCCAGTTCATTGGAGAGCAGTTGGTTTCCCCACAATAGACATGCCACTATTACACCAGTTGGCACATTGCCTTATTTATTTATTTATTTTAAATATTTTATTTATTCATTTTCAAGCAGAGATACAGAGAGAGAGAGAGAGAGAGAGAGAGCACACCAGGACCACCACCTTGTGGGTCTGGCTTATGCTTATGTGGGCACTGGGGAATTGAACCGGGGCCTTAGGCACTGGAGGCAAGTGCCTTAACCGCTGAGCCATCTCTCCATTCCATTCCGCCTTATTTTTTTTAAAGATTGCTAAATGCAAATTGCCTTGGTCCACTATTTGAATGTGTATCTTGTTTCTGAAGCAAAGCAAAAATCATTTTCATGAGTCATTTTGGTTAATGTAAGAAATATTTGAATGACATCATGAATATTCTCAGATACTCTGCAATATTTTTAGACTACATAGTTTCTGAAATGATTGGAAGGAGAGGAATGAAAATATTGAGGCATTCCTAACTTCACTGCTTTGGAATTGTTTTTAGCTAATTTGTCATTTTAGTGTTTGGCAAAATATCGGACTATTTTCAATTTCTTAAGCATTACATAATAAGACAAGTGATAAAGGATTGGATTCCAGAGCAGTGGTTTTTCTTATGTGTGAGTGTATGTGTGGACATGTGTATGTGTATGTAATTGTACATTGTGTGTGTACATGCACACATAGATTTATATGTGTGGATGTCTGTCTGGTGTGTGTGTGCGCGTGTGCACATGTGTGTGGGATGATAGAGATGTCCCCTTGTTGGTATTGAAATAGGAAGAAGTTTGTTTATTAATAACAATCAATCAATATTTTAAATGTACAGTTGAGACTAACCTTGGTTTTATTTGGGGGGGGTGCTAAAAATAAAATCCTCAGCCTGCACATGCCAGGGAAGTCCTTTACCTTTGAGCTTCATGCCCAGTCTGCTTTGTAGGGATTTTCACTTGAGAAACCTCTTATGCCTCAATGAGTCACTAATCTTTCTGACCATCCCCTGTCTTTCTCACTTTTTTTTTTTGGTTTTTTCGAGGTAGGGTCTCACTCTAGCCCAGGCTGACCTGGAATTCACTCTGTAGTCTCAGGCTGGCCTTGAACTCATGGCGATCCTCCTACCTCTGCCTCCCAAGTGCTGGGATTAAAGGCGTGCACCACCACGCCCGGCAAAATATTTTTATTTACTTATTTGAGAGGGAGAGAGAAAGATAGGCAGATGGAGAGAAAGAGAGAGAGAGAATATGGGCCAGCCAGGGTCTTCTGCTACTGCAAATGAAATCCAGATATATATGCCACTTTGTGCATGTGGCTTTATATGGGTCCTGGGGAGTTGAACCCAGGCCATCAGGCTTTGAAAGCAAGCACCTTTAACCACTGAGCCATCTCAAGGCCCCCAGATCTATTTCTTTCCTTTTTTTTGGTTTTTCGAGGGAGGGTCTCGCTCTAGCCCAGGCTGACCTGGAATTCACTCTGTAGTCTCAGGGTGGCCTTGAACTCATGGTGATCCTCCTACCTCTGCCTCCTGAATGCTGGGATTTAATGCGTGCACCACCACGCGGGGCCCCCAGATCTATTTCTTAACCTTTTAATTTTTAAATAAATGTCATAGCCAGTTCAGAAATTCTTTTCTTTTAAAAATTTATTTATTTATTTATTTTCACGCAGAGAGAGAGACAGAGTGAATGGGTGTACTGGGGCCTCTAGCCACTGCAAAGAACTCCAGATGTGTGCACTACTCTGTGCATCTGGCTTAAATGGGTACTGGGGCATTAAACCTGGGTTGTTGGGCTTTGCAGGCAAGCACCTAATTGCTGAGCCATCTCTCTAGCCCCCAGAATAATTTTCAAATGCATAAAAATGTATGATACAAGGAAACTTATTAAACTGAAATATAGTTATCAAATCATTTTTTTAGTTTTTTAAAAATATTTTATTTATTCATTTTCAAGCAGAGAGATACAGAGAGAGAGAGAGAAGGAGAGAGAGAGCGTACCAGGGCCACCACCTTGTGGGTCTGTCTTATGTGGGTACTGGGGAATTGAACCTGGGGCCTTAGGCACTGGAGGCAAGTGCCTTAACCGCTGAGCCATCTCTCCAGTCCTCAAATCATTTTTAAAAACCTGTAATATTCATTTATATACTTCAATGATATGTTAAATTATAAGCTCAATAGGCAAGATGTCTAACCACTGTGACTTTACAATAGTGGTGAGCATAAACCATACTTTGAGATTTCTAAAACCATAAGGTGATCTCAAAAACATGCTTCTGAGGGCTGGGTGTGGTAGCATAACGCCTTTAATCCCAGCACTCGGGAGGCAGAGGTAGGAGGAACGCCATGAGCTCGAGGCCACCCTGAGACTACATAGTGAATTCCAGGTCAGCCTGGGCCAGAGCAAGACCCTACCTCAGCCAGGCATGGTGGTGCATGCCTTTAGGCCTAACACTCAGGAGGCTGAGGTAGGAGGATTGCTGTGAGTTTGAGGCCAGCTTGGGCTACAGAATTAGTTTTCAGGTCAGCCTGGGCTAGAGTGAGACCCACCTCAGACAAACAAAGTCTATGAATCCTATTGGTGCCAAAAGCCATAGGTCTGTTAACTATGCTGATAATCAATGTTAATGCTATATTAAACTGTATTTAATTAAATTAAGATATATGTTCTTCCCATTTAATTCAAGGCTGCCTAGAGGGTGTGGGAATCTTGGGTGAGGCACTGTCCTCTAGACTGTTAGCTCCTTGAGTCAGAGAGAGAGAGAGAGGGGGGGGGTCTCTGCCATTACTCAGCACCACACCTGGCATGGAATCAGTTCAACAACTGTCATCAGCTTTAGATAAAACACATGGCAAGGAAATGGGCATTTATCAAGTGCCCATGAGCCCTGCCTGCCAGGGAAGAGACGCCCCTGAGTCCTGGTAACTGCCAGGAAACAGCACCTTGTGTTCCTGCTGAGGACTCTGAGGTTTCGGAGAAGAGAGCAATAGGTCTGGCAGAGTAGAATTTGAACTTGGGGCTGTTTGACTCCAAAGTCCATGTTCATTCCACTCACGAGGTTGCTTCATTCAAAACTTCTCTAGGTCAGATAATGACACAAATGAAGTTTCTTTAGATCCTGACTTTTTTGTCCTTTATTTCTTTTTATTTTGGTGTAGGACTTATGCATACTAGGAAGCAAGCACTCTCCACCTACACTACAGTCTTGAATTTTTTTTAACTTTTTTTTTTCTGAAGTAGTCTCACTCTAGCTCAGGCTGATTTAGAATTAACTCTCTGGCCCAGGCTAGCCTTGACCTCACAACAATTCTCCTACCCTCAGCCTCCTCCTGAGAGCTTGGATTATAGGCATGAGCCACCATGCTTGGCTTCTGAATATTCATTGCTTCTTCTTATTTATTTATTTATTTGAGAGAGAGAGAGAGAGAGAGAGAGAGAGAGAGAGAGAGGCAAACAGACTGAGTATGGGTACACCAGGTCCTCTTGCCACTGCAAATGAACTCCAGACACATGCATCACTTTGTGTATCTGGCTTTATTTTGGTAATGGGGACTCTAACCCAGGCCATCAGGCTTTGCAAGCAAGTGCCTTTAACCACTGAGCCAGCTCTCCAGCCCCTGGCTTCATTTTTT
>PVHP010041166.1:0-15533 GCA_004024765.1 Zapus hudsonius | reverse complement strand
TACATAGTACTATATTCTACACATTGCACTATAAAAGTGTTCTTTTAAAGAAATATCATTTCTGTACTATTCCAGACTTCAAATGTATATGCAGTTTCTCAGACACTTAATATTATTTGTAAGATGGGGCACAGTGGCACATGCCTTTTATTTCCAGAACTTGGGAGGCAGAGGTAGGAGGGTCACTGTGAGTTTGAGGGCACCCTGAGACTACATAGTGAATTCCAAGTCAGCCTGAGCTACCACGAGACACTACCTCAAAATACAAAGAAAACAATTAGTTGTAGGTATGCATATGTGGTTATATGATGCGTGCACATATGCCTGGGATACACGTGCCTGGAGGTATCAGAGGACAAATCATGGTTTTCCTACTTTCCTTTCCCCTTCTTTGGAGCACACCTCTCCATTTCTCTGCTGCTTCTCATCTGCTTCTATGGCCCTGCCTTTCCTGGCACAGGTACCTTGAGCCAACAGAAGCATGCAGTTGTTGACTGGCTCATAAGCAAGTAACCCAACTCATTCAATGAAATGAGCCCAATGCAGACTGACTCACATCAGGCGAGCTGTTGAAGTCATGTGGTCATCACACTGAAAACATTGACAGGTCCTTTGAAATCACTGACTGTGACTTTGAAGTTTTCCATAGGTTACTAAGGTTCAAAACTTTCACCCACTTCATTAAAGTTTCCATTAGGAACACTAGGAAGATCCATGTAATGGTACAGTCTTGGCACGTGAGAGTATCCTCCTACAATGATTGCTGTGGATATCAGTGAAACTTTCTGCAGTTTTCAGATATATCAGCTCTGATTTAGGGACTGTGAATTTGTAATCTCTGTAACTTTTTTTTTTTTTCCTGGCAGATCTCCTGAGCTTTGTGGAAAGACTTCCTTAACAGGTGGAAACCCCTTTCTTAAGGAACTTCAGCTGAGAAAAGTAGAGAGTGGGGACAGTAGAGAGAAGGGGAGTTGAACTCAGATTTCCAAGTACTTTTTTTGGGGGGGGTTTACAATAATCATTGCTTCTGTTAATGTTGTCTAAGATTTAGTATAATCATTTTTTGTGAAAATATTTTCATTTTTGAAATCATAACAATACTTTATTTGCTGAGGTATCATTTACACATAGCAAAATGTATCAGTGATAATTGTGTGGGTTGATTTATGCAAGTATGCATGTATATCCATGGGCAGGAAAACTCCATCAGTCAGGAGATCCATTTCCATTACCATAACCCACTGCAGCCTTTTGTCATTAGTATCTGCCCCAGGGCTCATAATCAGATATGCCTTGCCTCAAACTTTATATAGATCTTGACATTATGAATGCTGTTAGTCTATTTTTCTTTAAGACTTTTGTCTCTCAGGCTTTTGAGATTTATTTGCATTGCTGTCTGAGGCAGTCAGTGCATTCCCCGTTTGTTATTACTCCAGATTCTAGTGCTTCATGCTATGAACATTGGTGACAATCCTGCTGATGTCCTCTCCTGTTTCCAGTTTGGGGCTTTGTTGTGTTCAGCTTTCTAGTTGCTGCGCAGAAAGAACCCAAACAAAAGCGGCTTGTGGAGGAATGGGTTTATTTGGCTTATGGACTCAAGGGGAGAATCCATCCTGGCAGGGAAAACGATGGCATGAGCAGAGGGGTGGACATCACCTCTGCCACAGCACTGGAAATAGCAGCAGGAAGGTGTGCCAAATACTGGCAAAGCAAAGCTGGCTTATAACCCCATAAGGCCGCCCCCAACAATACAGCTCCAGCGAGGTTGTAAAATCCATACTGCCATCAGCTGAGGATCAGAACACATTCCTTTGTTTGTTGCGGACACCTGGATCAAACCATGACAGTCTTCCATTAATAAATCTTTATGAATATTCATCATGAACCATAATACACATGCATGGACAGCCTTGTCTTGAAAATGGGCATGTAAGTAGAACTTATGGTCTGTCAGAATCATGTGTTTATTGAAATTTGTCAGGCAGCTTCCAAATGAATATCTCCATTTACACATTTCAATCAGCAATGTATATGTATCTTTGTGATGCTAATCCATGCCCAAAGTCTGTCAATTTTCATTTTCAGGTCAGCAAGTAATATAAAAAACACTTCCAAGTATTTCTCTTAGTTACATCATCAAAATAATCCACATAATTTTTCTCTTCTATTAAAAGTTTATATATATATACATATATATATATATATATATATATATATATATATATATATATATATATATATATATATATATATATATATATATATATATATATATATATATATATATATATATATTTATACCAGTGTGTAAATATATGTATGTATGTTTATGCAAATAAGTTTTATAAGATATATATATATATATGTAGGTGTGTGTGTGTGTGTGAGGGTATTTGAAAGATATTGACTGTCGGGCAAAAATAACAAAGGTAGAGCTGAATTGTCTTAAAAAAATGGAAGGGAAGTTAAATCCAATTCTTATAATTGCAGAATGCCTATGATTTCAAATCAATATGAATATTTCTCCAAACAAATAAAGTTAGATAATACACCCCCCTCCAAAAATGCTTTAATACAGATTTTTTTAGTTCAATTCACATGTCTTTCCATTCATGTAATTTATTATCAATATAACTAAATTTGATTATTAAAAGATTCTGAAAGAGACTTTTTTCATTACAGTTCTGTAAGACTTAATTTTTAAAAGGAAGTTGTAAACCTCTGAAAAATCAGAAAAGATATGTTTTGGAAAAATAAAATTGAATGCTGCATTTAAGTATAATGTGAGGGTGATATAGTCAAACCTGGAAAATATGATGTTTGTTGAAAAAGAATACAGTAAGTAATGAAGTACATGACCACATGTTAACAAAGAATTAAAATGAGAATTAATTCTAATCAGAATATTTTTAAAGGTTTTATGAAATACAAATAATGTTGACTAATTGGCTTCTTTCACTTATATGCAAGTAACTAAATCAATGTATAAAACCAGTGAATGACATGACCATGTTCCTACCATTTTCAGATTTCTATGTGTTTCATGTTAGTGTTTAAAAATTCATGTTAGCGTTTCAATTGTGTAAATGTGATATTATTCTCAGTCAATTACATTTATATTTTAATGTCAGTGTACTGTTTAATATCATATTTTGCATATGCATTATATCATATAACATTATATTTTATAGTAATATTAACTTCCACTTATGTTTTCATTCTTTTCCATAAAATGATTGTGATAAAACAATAGCATTTGTTATTTATTCAAAAAAACAACTATAAACAAGGTTTACAATTAATAAATTGAAAATAAACTGTCTGTTTTAAAATTTGTCTTCTTTGTATACTTGTTTGTATTTTATGATATTTATTTCACAATATGCAATTTAATAACACTTAATTTGTTTAATAAGACTATAATCGGAGAGCAAGCATAAAACTATAGGTACTCATTTAGATATTCATTCTATAGTTATATATATAAATATATAATTATATGCAATGTATTCAGCAGTTTGTGATAAATATATTTCATATTACATTAATCATAAAACAGAATGTATTATTTGGGATTATATTTAGAAAATATAGGATTATATTAGAAATTTATTACAAATGTGTATAATTTCAGATAATACATAATTCATTATTATTTATTATGCCTTAAACACTCTTAAAGTGGGTCATAAATTAATTCACTTTAATAAGTGATAAATTTGACAAATAAAGCCTGGCTTAGATTGAAATCTAGATACACAAATAAACATTGGGTGTGTTTTCAACTTGACAAAATTAATTCTTCTGACTAATGACAAAAATAAGAAAGAAAAACAATTCATTATATTCTGTTAGGATATCTAATAGCCAAAGCAATTTTAGATTAGATTAATTAAAAAAGCATGGCATCTTAATTATATCACTGTCGAAACAAAGCAATATCAGCTTACTATTTTCAATCATGACTACAGATCAAATTCGACAGGTTATTTTGTTTCAGAAGATTTACACAAACAGATCATGGCATGAAGAAACTTGGGGATAAATTAGCTTTTTTGCGAAGATTAATTGCAACATTAACTAAACTAAACAAAACCAGTATGAGGCAAGATCATATGAATGGGTCTCATCAATTTAGAGTGAATTTGAAGGAGTAATATTTGATGGATTTGATTTTGAAAACATCTGTTCCTGTGTTTCCCAGTATCTCTCCTGTGGCTTTATTGCATCTACCTATAGAAGTCTCTCTGGGGGCTCTACTGTGAGGTCTAGGACAAAGTTATATCAGTGACAGTAGCATATTCTGGGGCAATGGAAGTGCTAAAAGATTTCAGTTTCCAACAACTTCCTTAGAAGCAAATTAAAGAGAAATTACTGAGATATCAACAGAAGTTTAACTAAACAGGATACAAATGATCAATGGTAAAAGTCACAAAAATAAATAGATAATGTAGTGTTAGCTACCAGTGAACAACAGAGTGATACAAGACTGGGGAGTAAATTGCATTAGCAGAGCCACTTCAACCATACAATCCAATCCATGATGAAACATTTAATATTGTTTTTTTTAAATTAATATCTTTATTATGAATAATTATATATGTTGTATGAGCAAATCTTGTGATGGTGTCACCCTGATTTCTTATGTAAGAACTGCAAAACGATTTCTATATCTGTGTATTCAGACATCTGCTTTAGAAGTACTCTACATAAATTCTAGTCCTACTGTAATCTTTCAATCTTGGAATAATCATATCACTTTAAACTTTACATAATATATATAAGCTCAATTGCCCTCCTCCCATCCCCAACACGGGTCCATCCAAGGAATGGAGTGTTCTCAGTTTATCTTCCCAGAAGTGAAAGTCTTTTGGTCAAAATCAATATCATTTCAATTGGCCAAAGAGAGTGTTTAAATCAAAGGTTTGAAAGGGAAAGAATTTAAGAAGTGAGGTCTAGGGACTGGAGGCTAGCTGAGCAGTTTAATGCACTTTCTTGCAAGTCTGCAATTCTCTAGGGAAATTTCAATGCCACTGACGTAAAGCTAGATCAAAAAGTGGTGCAAGTATATGGCATTTGTTTGCAGTAGTTCGAGGTCCCCGTGTACCCAAAACTTGTAATTTGAAAGAAGTAAGTTTTCCACTTGTCCATTGTCCCAATATTTGAGGTTGCATAACACTGCATACTTCATGCTAAATTTCACTGTGGTGATTTGATTCAGATGCCACCCATTATGTCATGTGTTCCAAATGCTTGGTCCCCAGCTAATAGCAGTTGGAGGTAGAATGTTGCTGGAGGAGGTGTTTTCCAGGTGGGTTCAGGTGTGTCAAAACCAGGTCCCTCTTGCTAAAGCTCAGCTCACTCTCTTGCTACGTGTTTTCACCTGCTGTGATGGAAGTGATATGTAGCCTCTGCTTATGACATGCTTCCCCTGCCATTGTGAAGCTTCTCTTCAGAACTGCAATCGAATATATAAACTTTCCTCCCATCAGCTGATTTCAGTCAGGTTCTTTGTTCCAGCAAAGAGATGGTAACTGGGACTTGCATGTTAGTGTCCTGCTTCTGAAGGGCTTGAGATTGCAACTAATGGACTGAAACTGTGCCTTAGGTGGAGCCAATAGTTATATATGTGATACATATGTGTGTGTTTACAATCACATATGTAGTTTCTACTCTCGAGCCCAAGACTTGCCTCTGACTCTTAGCATATTTTATTTAAGACTTAATAGCAGATTTTAATTCCAAGTTAGGTTCTTTTCCCTTACAAACACAGTCGCTACCTCAGCTCTTATTTAGTTCCAGACAATATATTTTGATGGATTTCTTCTATAAGTCGTCTATTTTTGCCAAGTAATGGGGCTCTCCACGGAGCTGGCAGTTCAAGTGAAATGAATTCTATTTGTGGTTTGATTGCTTATTTAATTGGCTGACACCCACATTCAAACTTACCATAAATTTATTAGGAAATTCATCAGTGTCATCTCGGGGTTCTCTACAAGTCACCCCATCTCCTTGAATGATTCTAACCATCATAATTAAACTTCAATACCTCTTCACATACAGCCTGAAATTTAAGTTCATAATGCCAGATGCAACTAATTTTGTTCTATGCTTGAAGTGCTTATAATTTAATTAGTTGGTTCACTTTCTTTGGGTTTTTTGTGGTTGTTTTTTCCTTTATTTAAAAATAAATCTTAAGAGCTCTATAGACCTAGGCTTATTTTCTACCTCAAACCAGCTTCCAAACATGAATAAATGCAGCTTCTCCATGACTTCTGCTGGCACCTCATGCAAAAGCAATCTCTCTGGAATCCATGGCTGTAATCTTGCATAGAGAGAGGAGGCTACAAAGAATCCTGACCTTGTCATGCCCTGATGGAAGCACATCAGCTGCCAGATATTTATCGACAGGTTTCAAGGGCCTAAGTGTTCTACTCACCAGGACTGACAAGGTCAGAAAAGCTCCTAGGTGATAATGAAAGTAATTTAAACAGCTGTGCTTACATGATGGCATGGCATCTGTCTTTGCTTTCTGTCTGACTTACATGAAAGATCGATCTATAATCAGTCAACGAGGAGTAAAATATGGTATAGTTATATTTTGGCACACCACTGTCAATATCCATTAAAGTTTAGCATCCATCTGGGAATTTTGAGCTTGGCGTCTCTTTACCAGAAGTAAAATAATATGCATATTTAGTTCTAAGTTTATATTTTTCCATGAAATATTTTATCACAACATGCATAAAATCATAAAAATATAGATAAGTCGAGGTGGAGGATACTAGGGGGAGAATGGGCTGAGTGGAGTCAAGGGGTGGTAGATAAAAGTGAGAAGAGGTTGGGAGGAGAGTTCATCAAAACTAAAATGGTTATAAATAACCCATGTGGAAATCCACTTCTTTGTTAGCTAATTACCAAATACCTATATAAGTCAAAATAATAGAGAGGGTTTGGGCAGAAGTGCCTTGCAGTTGTATAAATTCTGTTCCCAGAAGACATTGGTTGTCACAGAAAAAAATAAGTACAGGGTTGGGGTACCTCCAAGTGAGGTCCCTGGTGCCCTCAAAAGAACACAGGCTATTCACAAGGCTTTTGTTTGCCCTCCAGAGCTAGATGATAAGACCCCATTGCTGAAGGCATGTGTTGGCTGCAGAACATTGAGAAATCAAGCTAGAAATGAGATAGAAAGTTCCTCCCTGCTGACTAGTAGGCATAGTGCTGGAAAGTACTGTGCAGCCTGCTGGAGAAGAAAAGTAACCAATTGTCCTTACCAGCAGTAGACCCTACAGCCTACATACTGGCCAAAGAAGCAAGATGCAACATTAGAGCAATATTGGCATGTCGAAAATGGGGGAAACAACTATTCTCTTACTTGATTTGAGGCCTGACCCATATCAGGGAATTTGTGCCCCCTACTGAATCTTAGTCAAAAGCACAGTGCTGGGATGATTACCAACACTATTAGAGGAAGTTACTACTGTTGTTTGACTACTTAGATATACTATAGCCTCTAAGTTATCCTCTATATCCTTACATTTATGCATATATAATAGTGCTGCTGTTACTTTTGGCTAAAGAAAATCCCTCTTTTCAGATGGTGGTGGCTGCTGAGGAGATTCAAAACTGATCTCAATGCTGAGAAGAAGTGACAGTTGAATGCTCAGCACTGAATGGGACGTCCTGATCACACCTGCCAATGTCTCAGAGACTGTAGCCGAAGAGGTTGCAGAACGAATGTAAGAGCGAAAGCACAGGAGGAGGAGTGTTTTGGAACACTATCTTCCAGATGTAAAGTGGTCATTATGTTCATGACCTCAGGCTGACCCTTGTTATCTGCACAAGACCTGCAGAATATTAGGCCCACTAACAAGTTTCCATGGATCATAGAAGAGGGCAAAAAATGTTAAAGACACCATTATAAAAAAAATTGAATACTAGCAACAAAGAGGAGCTTCAGGGAAGGGGAATTAGGGAGGAGGGACAAAGGTGGAAGGAAGGAGTTTCAGTGGAGGTAAGTGAGGGAGGAGAGACAATCGTGGGTTGAAGGATGGGATTATATAAATATTTCTTTGGGTAAACATTCCATTTTGTGATATTTGTTCCTTCTCTAGGTTGCTTTAAACTGAATAAGAATATACACCCCTTCTTATACTTAGCCTTGACCCATAGCATGGAAAGGAGTCCAATATGCTCATTGCTACTCTTAGAGAAATATATTCTTTTTGTTAAAAAAAAATTAAGAAAACTTATCGGGTATTACAAAAGGTTGCATATTTAGTAATCATTAATTTTTATAATGATGATGATGATGATGTATATTCTTTCTCTGACACAGGAACTAGACAGACCTGGAAATCATTTCGTAATCAAAGCTGACCTCAAATTCATGATAATCCTCGTACTTCAGCCTCCTGAAAACTGGGATTATAGGCAGAAACCACCATGTCCAACTCAGGAATACATATTCTAATCAATCTGTTTAGAGGCACTTTAAATTTGGTTTCTATTATTTACATACCTCATTTTAAAAGGTGAGAAGACCAATTCTATTTATTTACTATGAAATACAGAAAGTTTAGATTTTCTTCATTATGGCTGTAAATTATTTATAATTTAATGTAAGAAACATAAAAAGAAAAATTGAAAAATCTATTAATGCTGTTTTCAAATAATGATGGAAAGCACAGAAATGTGGGCTACAAAAACAAAAAAGCAACAATTTAGATTAGTTTCAGTGTCCTTGTCTGATTTTGTCTTGTCTCATACAGTTACTGCTGACTCTTGCTTAAAAAACTTCCTCCATGGAGGAAAATGCCAAGGGAATTTCCCTAATTCATTTACAAGTTCCAGAATGGATGGTGCAATGTGCTTTGATAATGAGATAAGTGATTAATGAAGTGAAGATATGGTATATTATGTGCATATTATAGCAATTCTATTTACTTTACAACTGAGGTGGAAATCCAACCAAAAACAATTAGAATGCAGAATAAATAAAGATTTTGATAGACAAATTACAAACATGGTGTTTGCATATTGATTGTAAACTTAATGCCAGTAACATACACATAGGAAATATTGGAGACCCATGACTTTCTTACCTATGACATACAGCTGAAACATGAGGATACTGATGAATCATTGTCACAAATACCCCAGTGTCACCAGCAATGCAGTCTCCAATCAACTAGATAACTGCTTAAGTATTTCCTCACAAGCATGCCTTTCAAGTCAGTGGATCCAAAAAGTCATAGCTGGATGATGCATACATAAGGCTGTGTTGGCATTAAGACCAGGAAAGGCACTCAGTGGGAGAGGGTAGAGAAAGAGATCCTGACTAATAACTTTGAGCAGCAGGACCATCAGTCCTCTCCTGCCACTTAGACCTAGTGACTTTGGCTTTCCTAAATTAGCAGGTGATGAAACAGGGCAGGGTGGGGATGAACACAGGTCTGTTCTAAACTCTGCTTTTCTCCTGAGTATTTTCAAATCTTTTGTAACAAAAATATCAAAATTGCCCTGATACTCAGTTTCTTAAACAGACTATTTGTAACATAATTAATATGTATTTTCTGCTTCAAAAATCCAACCCAAAAAGATGTATGGAAACACACACACACACACACACACACACTTTACTTTATTAAGAGTATAAAGTGACAGATATTTCTCATATGAAGTGAATTTTCTCTTAATGCTAACTGAAATTACAGAGGGCCAAGCACTGTTAAAACATCTTTTCTGGACATACACAGAAGACCATCTATGTATTTCATAAATTTTAAAGACCACCACAAACACAAGAAAAACCTCTTAAGAATTTAAAATAAGAGGTGGGGTCAAGATGATGAATGTGTACCTATGCCAGGAACAGGGAAACATATATAGAAAACTAAATCCATAATGAATCAATAACATAAAATTCTTACTTTTGGACAATAAGCACTTGAGGAAGCTGGGGGCATTACCTGGCAAGAGGATCCTGAAGTGGGTGGGAGGAAGCCTAATCCTAATACAAGTGGCCCTTGCCTATAACTCCCTGTCCCAGTAATTGGTTACTTTTCACACTGGGATGTTTATCAGAAAGACCTATGAGGTCCCTACAACAAGACAGGCTTATATCAAATCTCTTTAATACTGGCCTTAGGTAAAAGATAAGACCATATTGCTAAAGACTCCACAGGCTGCTATCAGCCTGCTGGAAGGCATTACATGAGCATCCAGGGGAAATTGGCCAACAATATTTGGAGAAATCGGGGGATACTGTGATACAACAGTGGCTGATGATTTGAGAAAGCAGAGGATACTGCAAGAAGGTAGAGATCAGCAAGGCAAAAAGTACTCACCTGTGCAATAGCAGCACTTAACCTAATCAAGTAATCAATAACTCTTTGATTGGCTAAGAGATCCACTCAATGGCAAGGAACCCTTAGCTGGAACTGGGATCCAAGGCAAATTGTTATGGAGAGCAAGAACCCAGATTCCAAGGGGAAGCCCCCACTAACCCTGGGCCTACAAAGAAGCTACACCCATTAAAATCTCACCAAATACTTAGGATCTCAACAATAAAGCAGATTTAAAACTCACCCATCATGACTCAGGGAACTGAGCCAGAAGGGGCAGAAAGAATGTAAGAGCCATGGTGGGGAAGAATATCCAGAGCCCATCAGCCCCCTCAGCAACAGCACACAAAGGGATAAGGAAAAAAGAAAAACTGTCTACCTCTGGTACAGTTCATAACCCCTAACCTATGGACAGATCTAGTATGTGCACCGAGGAAGTACCCCAGTGGGTAGGGGATAGAGAGGAGGGAAAAGGGGACACAGTCACAAGATTTGCTCATACAATATATATCCTTATAATAAAGATATTAATTTAAAATATTCACCAATTTAACAATATTTGTCCCGTGTAACCTATACTGACCTCATTCTCAGTTGGAGATTCTGTTTGTATTTTTTCAGAAGGCAACAAGAACCGTGGACAACCCAGTTCCACCAACAAGACCTGAGATGAAGGCTGATTCCTAGGCAGGAGATGAATGACCACTAACACATTGGAGCTAGGGCCTCAAAGAAACCATAAAGGAAGTTATGAGATGAGCAAGAGTGCTGCTTCCACAGCAAGTCAGATAACCTATGAAAAGGTAATGGAGACAGAAACTGAGGATATTCAAAATAGCCCAGAGCAGAAACCCAGAGACTCTTAAGTGCTCAAGAGTAAAGCAGACTTAAAACTCATCCTCCATGGCTTTGGGAATTTTCAGAAGAGGGGGCAGAAAGATTGTAAGAGCCATGGTGGGGGGAATACCCAAAAACATTGCTTCCCTCAAAAAAATAAACAAAATAAAAAACAAAATAAAAATGAAAACTGAGCTACTGCTTGAACAATTCATAGCCCTAGATCCCATATGGGGAATTCCAGTAATCCCATTGAGGAGTGCCTATGGATTGGGGAAAGGGAAAAGGGAAATGGGGGTACCAATACAAGACTTCTTAATATACTGTTTCTAATTATTAACAATAAATATATTTTTAAAGTATAATTGAAACTAAAACAAATGTGTTTATAGTTTATTTCAAATAATTTAATTTAGTTTTTAAATCAATATTTTTATTGTCCAAAATTAGATACATTGTATTAGTAAATATTAAGTTGGTATTCCCAGTTCCCTCCTGCTTGTCCTCAATCTACTGGGTATCCTCCTCTGTGGGCATACTGGCAGGTACCATGTGGTAAGAGGTTATGGATAGCACAACAGGCAACCAGGTTTCTCCCCACTTGAGTGTTTTTGCTGAGGGGGGCGATGTCTTTGGATATTCCCCTTCACCATGGCTCTTACAATCTTTCTGCCCCCTCTTCCACTTAGTTCCCTGAGTCATGGTGGGTGAGATTTAAGACTGCTTTATTATTGAGATCTTAAGGGCCTCTGTACTTCTGCTTTAGGTCATGTTGAAAATCATTGGTGTCTGTCATGCTGACTTATCCTTGGTTGACTGATTAGCTGTGCTGATAGATCTCCTGCTATTCTGTAACTCTCTCAAGGGTTTCATTTCGGTCCTACACGATAAGCCTGGGGTGGTTCTTCTCTTTCCAGGATGTCAGCCCTCTGCCTATAGCTCGTTGGTGGAGTTGGAATGGCCTCGGCTCTCACTGCCTTCTGAAAAATAGAAACAAGCAGGATCTCCATCGGAGAGTGAGGGCCATATGGGTTAAATGTGACACACATTTCTAATTTGGCAAGATTCTATTTGGATTAGCCTCTCTGTAGTTCACTAGTAATGGGATTTTTATGAAAAAAGGAAAACTCGACTGAATAAAATATTGATGAGTTGTGTATAAGAATTTGTAGATGTATTTATATGCATAATGAATTAAAATTGTGCCCAACACAGTATTAAGAACCTTGATTTACAATGACATCATAGAATGAAGTCAGACACTGAGAAGTTACATATAGAAACTCATATGGCCCAGTAGAAGGCGAGTTTTACAGAGCAATGTTTTAGTTTATTTTTGGATGTGATTCTTCTCTTACTTCTTCCTTAGGTCAGGGAATAAAGAAGAATGTATTTCTTCCTGATCCCCTTGGCCCTCACCATAAATCAAAGCCTGAGGGCTCACTCTCTTTGTATATACTGAGAGATTGAAATGTTTAGGATAGTAATGCTCCAGTCTCTTTTTGACAGAAGTGGGTGTGTGGCATTTCTTACTGTCCCATAGTGTTCATGAAGAATGAACCACAGATACCTTGAGACCTCACAGAGTGCAGGCAGGTGATCACTTGTATTTCTGTGTGGGTACAGTTTAATGAACACCCCTTTCCTCTGATCCATGGCCTTGTGGTGACCTTAGGGCCATGTTATTGGCTTCCATGTGTATTATTGATCTGAGAGAAAGGAACCTCTTAATTTAACAGCATTTTCAGGCATGTATTGAATGGTGTTTTTTCAATAATTCAATATTTAAATCCAAACAGTGATTTCTGCAGTATTTTATTATCCAAGGTCTTCTGAGAGGCCAAGATGCTGAGAGAACAGGACGAGAGGAGGCAGCTCAGAGCATGGTGCATTGCTCTCTATATCAGTAAGCGGACAGGATTTATTCTCTCCAGTCTACTTAAATCAGGTTATAGAGGTCTGTTTTCAGCACATTATCTATTGTGTTTCCTCTAAAGCTATGTACCCTTGGCTTCTATGAAGCATAAGACACTTCCTATGAGCAGAGTTTCTATTCTCTATTGAGAAGCCTTGACAGGCTGCTGCCCTTTATCTTGGCAACATTAAAAGAAAGGAATAGAAAGGAAGTTGACGATGTCCATTCCTGGCATTTCTGAAGTCCAGGTGCCGATAGAGCTCTGTGGTGGAAAGCCATTCAGTCTTGCCTGTGAATTGATCAGGTACAGATTCATGCTTTATTTTCTCAACCTCCTACCTTTGTCTCTTCAAGGATAAACCCACTTTAAAAACAAAAGCTTTTCCAATGTTGGTCTTCCTTATTTTGAAATTAACAAAAGAAAATAAAATATTTAATTTTGTAATAAAGTTCAAAGCTGTAATATATGAAGAATGAGCTGATTTTCTTTTTTATTTATTGAATATCTTTATAATGAGTAAGTATATACATTATATGTGCAACTATTGTGAAGCTGTACCCATTTCCCTCCTCTCTGACTCCTACCCACTGAGGTCCTTCCTGGGTGTGCATACTAGATCTGTCCATAGGTTAGAGAACTGCCCCAGAGGTTTCACCAAAATTCAAATAGTAACCTACAGTCTATTGTCAAACATTTGCTCCTCCTCATTCTTCCTGGTCATTGTACCCATGACCACAGTGTTACAGCAATATTTCTTAATAACAGTGAAAGGAAGCCTAGATGAATTAAATATGAAATTCCTAATTATTGGTTTGTTCAACATTTGGCAAAAAATATTGTATTTAAAATTCAACAATGGGGGCTGAGGAGACAGCTCAGTGGATTAAGTGCTTACTGAGTAAGCATGAGTTTCCAAGTTAGGAACATGGGATTTCACTTAAAATGTTTCATGTGATGGCATGAGCTTGTTATCCTAGCTCTATGTCGCAGAGAGAGGGGAGATGGAATCATTAGAATCTGCTTGCTAGCTTAACAAAGCCAGTGGTAATCAACGAGATGGGAGGGGAGGACCAGCACTCAAATTTATGCACTGACCTCTGCAAGAGTAACACGTCAGGCACATGCCTGTGCGTGAACTTGCATGTGTGTATGCACACACACACTACAAGTTAGAAAAGTATTTCATAAAGAGAAAAAAATGTGTTTTTTTTTGCCCCCAGAGAGATACAGATGATTGGAACACTGATCATATCACAGCTATTCTTCATGTTGTCATTCAAGCACTTTCTTCAATTGCATAATTAGGGCTTATCCATAGAAATAAGGAGAAATTATGTGTGGGATATGAAATATTTTTTTCATGGTTAGAGGAGGTTATTAGCTAACTTATGAACTATTTTAACTATTTGTTTAGTATTCTGCAAACTCTAGACCATGAATTCTAATGAGAAAATAGTTTGTAACCAGCAAAATATAATCAGCTGCCTTTACTTTATTTTTATTTATTTTAGTATTATTAATTTTAACTTGGAAACCTGAACCACAAAAATAGAGGAGATATGTTTAAGGTTGGGGATGAACAACACAACAATATATATTTTGTTATATGAATGATCTTTTTGGATTGTTAAATGCAATCATTAGATGCAATCATTAGATAAGGGAAGCTAACAAAGTTATAAAATAATTTAGAATTTCCTTCAGTGGCTGATTGGGAAAATTTTTCTATCATGTGGTCCCATGTACTGGCATGATCCTAGAAAAAAAATGACTAAGAGAAAATTAAGTTTAATAGATGTCTTTTCCCCGTGATCAAACTCAGAATTCATTAATTCTGGGATATAATATACCTTCATCTTTGATTTTAAGAAATGAAAACGACAATCAAGAATTAAACATAACCAAAGCATGGACACCACTTATTTTTAAGAATGAAGGGAATTCACAGTTTACCATAATTATACATTATATAAGGCCCTTGGAGTTAAAACTTATTGAAACCTTCTGAAATGACCCCTAAGAAAAGAGGTTATAGTTCAAGTGCAGAATGTAATTCTCAATATTTTAACTTGCTATTAATTAGGGCAAAGGGTGGAGGGTAAAAGGTGAAAATATTAGATGGTTATAAATGTTTTTGCTTTAATTAATTTTAGCAGAACAATTGGTAATGCTAAGTTCAAAGAAACCTGGTAATACCTTGTTCCCTTTTTTCTTTTCTTTTCTTTCTTTCTTTCTTTTTTTTTTTTTTTGAAATTGGAGGTCTGGCAGCTCCTTCTTATTCATAAATGTCAGATCTCCTGTTAAAGCAGTAAGGTCCCATCATCTGTGAGCTCTCCTGTAAGAGAATGTCCTATTTAGCCTGGTATCCGTGTCTTCCTTGTATTCTGTGTTACACCTTATATAACACCCAAAGCTCTATCCCTGAACTTGGCCT
>PVHP010041165.1:0-15549 GCA_004024765.1 Zapus hudsonius | reverse complement strand
TGCCAGAGTTTGGCACACCTTCCTGCCGCTGTTTGCAGTGCTGTGGCAGAGGTGATGTCCAGCCCTCTGCTCATGCCATCGTTTTCCCTGCCAGAATGGAGTCTCCCCTCGAGTCCGTAAGCCAAATAAACCCATTCCTCTACAAGCCACTTTTGTTTGGGTTCTTTCTGCGCAGCAACTAGAAAGCTGACCGCAACATCATCCTTCCCTTCCCCGTCCTGGTCTGGGTTTGTTAACTTATCATGTCTCATTTTGGGGACTTGGCTAGCTAGGATTCTTAAGCTTTGGCTATTTCCCTGCAGAGTTAAACTCTGGTGTTGCCCTAACGCTGGCACAGTCACCTTAATGACAATAGCTTTAGTGAAGTCTTCTTTTAATACCCTTTTAAAAAGCATGTAGGAGTGTACATATGTGTGCACATGTCTGTGTTTGCCTATGGAGCCAGAAGACAAGCTAAAAGTACCATTCCTTCGGTATGCCATCTACCTTTTTAAAGACAGGGTCTCTCATTGGCCTAGAGTTCGCCAATTAAGCTAGACTAGTTGGCCACAAGCCCCAGAGGTCCTCCTATCTCCTGTTCACCAGTTCTGGGATTACAGGTGCAAATCACTGGATATGAGTTCTGGGGTTGGAAGTTAGGCCCTTGTTCCTTATTGTCTGAACCATCTCCCC
The DNA here is from genome assembly GCA_004024765.1 of Zapus hudsonius. Classification (NCBI taxonomy): domain Eukaryota; kingdom Metazoa; phylum Chordata; class Mammalia; order Rodentia; family Dipodidae; genus Zapus; species Zapus hudsonius. The sequence continues at coordinate 14,877 of PVHP010041165.1, read as the reverse complement.
AGCCGCTTTCTCTTGCTTTCCTCTATCCAGACTTCTCTAAGAACCCAGGGCATCACGCTGACCTTCATATCTTCTCTGTCTAGGCTTAAGCCATGTCTCTGCCCATCCTTGGTCATCAGGATGACCTCAGGGTCAAGTCAGGCCCCTCTTTTGACCACTGTCCCTTTCACACTGTAGCAGTTTGAATCAGATGTTCTCCAGAAACCATGTATGTTGAATGCTTGGCCCCCAGCTGGTGGCAGTTTGGAAGAGATGTGCTGTGGAGGGTGGGCCTAGGTGTGTCATAGCACGGCTCCTCCTGCCCAGAGCTTGGTTTACTCTCTTGCTGCCTTTTCCTCCTGCTGTGGCAAGGAGGTGATGTTTAGAGTCTGTTCTACCATCTTTCCTTGGTGAAACAAACTCTCCCCTCCCGCCAAGTGTTTTGTCCTAGAAATATGTGGGTAACTGCATGGGGAGTATGACGATGTTGACACTCTCCCTCACTCCACAAGCTGTGACCAGCTCGTTTCCATCCGCCCACACAGATCCCCTCTCCCAAACCCTAGCTGGGCACCAGGCATGGGCCCTCGGGAGTGTCTGAAAGCCAGCAAGAATTAGGGCCACAGTCTGCCTCTGCTGGGCAGCCTGGCTCTGGGGCCGAGACTCTGATGTTCAGATGTGAGGAGAGTGGGGGAAAATCATACCGTCTGTCACTGTCAGTGTTATCAGTGGCTCACACAAACAGTTTACAAGCTGAGATGGATAACTCTGGCTACAAGCAGTGCCCAGAGATGTAGCTCATTGCTTACTCAGGGTCCCAGGGACTCCTCCATCACCCAGGATAGGCCGGCTTTATTTTTATGTCCCCTCAAAAATACCCAGGGTGTTTCGTTTTGAATCTTCAGTTCCCTGGATTCTGCAGCCCTGACAGGGAGAGGCTCAAACAGTGAACATGTGAAACGTGTTAGCATCCACGTAGCCCTCACCTCCTTCATGCGGTCAGAGCCCCCATCAGCCCTGTGAGGCAGGAACAATGAATCCTGATGTCACCACATCATAGATGAGGGACACAGTGCCATAGAAGGACCCGGAGATGGAAGCAGATATCCTGATTCCAAGAAGAAAATAAGCCTTCTTGTCATAACAAGGGGAACTGGGAGACAGCATTTGGAGACCTTGAGAAGTTATTGTCTCTCTTCTTCCATGTCTTTGGCCCACCTGCAAATCCCTTACGAGGCTCTGTGCACACACAAGACTTTCAATGTGTCCCTGAGTGAGCACATTCTCTCGTAGTCAGGGAGGGAGGGAACAGCCAAGAGAGTCCCTGAGAGTTCAGAGCAATCTTAATTCAGACCCCAAGGGGTGCATCTCTTTTCAGCACAGGAACAAATATATGTTCAGATAAGCTGACACTTAAAGAAAGAGATCCATTTTTGCACAAATCCAGGCCCATCTGGTCTCAGAACCACACCCCACACTCAGTGATAGGGACAGAGCCCAGTCTCCAAGGGAGATGTCAGGGCCTCCTGGAAAGGTCCTCCTGGAATGTCACTGCCCTGAAGGAGGAGGGAAAACCTGATCCCAGTTGACCTCTGCATCTACCTGTTTCTTTCCTTGCTATTAGCCCTTGCTGGGCCACATGGCACACAAATTCAGGTCTTTGGGTGGCAGAGCTCCCGCTTCCTCACACATACTTGCATCTCCTAGCTCAGTAATTCTAGTCCATTGTTTTGTTGTTGTTGGTTTTGAAGTAGGGTCTCACTCTAGTCCAGGCTGACCTTAAATTTATAGCAATCCTCCTACCTCTGCCTCCCAAGTGTTGGGATTAAAAGCATGTAGTTCTTGAAGGCTTAAGTTGAATTTAGTGGCCACCTTGAAACTCCATTCTCCTCCCTGCTTCTGAGATGAGTTATAAAAACCTTTTCTCTCTCCTGTCTTCTTTCTTTTTCTATCATGCAGATGTGGATCAGGTACACATGTCTTTTCTCTCTTCTATCCTGAGGTTCAGGACATTTTGGTGGCCTGTGTACTGTCTACCACAGGGACACTCCCTGGCAGTCCCTAGGGAGTTCTTGGTGAGTGGAGGAGATCTAGCCCAGCTTTACCTTCATCAGAGACAGCTGCATGGATGCTCTGGGCTCTACTTAGAAGACAGGGGTTCAGTACACATTCCTTGGGTAATGCCTCCACAATGCTCTATTGGCTGTGGTGTACTATGTACCTCCTATAGTATAGTACATCCTAGAATGTGTCAGGCATCATTCTCTTCTGCAAGGTATGTAAAGTTTCTATTCAGTGAAGCTGAGGCACATGGAGATACATCTATCGGATAGACCCTAAGCCGGAACCAGATATTCTTGACTTTAAATGCCACACTATTACCATCACACATAAAAACATATTGATGACCAAGACTCTATCCTTCTCCCCTTAGTTTAATGGGGGGGAGGGGGTCACATTGGGAAGGGACCCATAAACAGAATCACAAATGTAAGGACTCCTTTATTTATTCTTCTGTGATATCAACTTTGACCAGCCTTTGCCTTTGCCTTTGAACTGTGTCTGACCTTTCCAGTCCAGGTTCTTAATCATGAAACAAAGTTTCATCTTTGCAGCTCTGGTTTCTTTGAAGATCGACAGCTTTCTGCTGGAAAGGGGATGCTATTCCCACCTTAGACATGAATAAACCAGGACAAGAGGGTCATGTTCGTTAAAGGATGCTGTGTTAGTCAGCTTTCCATCACTGTGACCAAATATATAAAGTTGGACACACTTATTTTAATCCATGATTTCAGTCCATGGTTAGATGGCTCCAGGATTTCTAGGCCAAAGGTGAGGCAGAGCAGGATGGAGGGGAACATGCAGGTGAGAAAAGCAACCGAGAGAGAGAGAGAGAGAGAGAGAGAGAGAGAGAGAGAGAGAGAGAGAGAGAAGAGAAGCTGGAGATAAAATATACCCTTTAAGGTATATTTTCCATGACCTACTTCCTCCCACTAGGCTTAGCAAGTCCCACCCAACAGCCCACTGAGCTGTGTCTCCATCAGTGAATTAGTCCATCCATAAGGACAGAGCTTTGCCTTGTTGGCAAAGGTGAGTTGTTGGGGGTGGGCTTGGGCTGTTATACTCAGCTCAGCTCCCCCTTACTAGAACCCAGCTCACTCTCTTGCTGCTGCTTTCCACCTGCTGTGGGAGAAGTGATGTCCAGCCTCTGCTCATGCCATGCTTTCCCCTGCCATCATGAAACTTCCCCTTGAGACTGGAAGCCAAAATACAAACTTTCCTCTCATCAGCTACTTTTGGTCAGGTGCTTTATCCCTCCATCGAGAAGGTTAACTGCAACAGATGCTTAAAGACTTATCACAGTATAAATGATTATAGCATAAAATGAACCAATCTTTTCACCAACAACCAACCCATTGCTACAATACAATCTCACATAGAGTCGAGCATGGTAGTTCATGCCTTTAATTCCAGCACTACTCATTCAGGAGGCTGAGGTAGGAGGCTCACCATGAGTTTTGAAGCTAGCCTGGGCTACAAACTGAGTTCTATCTCAAACATATAAACAAATAGAAATCTACTTCATACAAACAAAGTCTGCATGTGTAAGGGTAAGTCTGTAAAATAAATATAGAAGGGGGCGGGTGTATTGGAATAATTTTGATTTCTACCAATAGAGCAGTAGCTGAATTAATTGGGATATATCCAAACATATTCAGTGAGAATAGCATGCAGCATTAAAAATACTGAGTTATAAATGCCATATGTCTCAACTCATACACTTCTCTATATCTTAGCTATACTTCAATAAAGCTTTTTAAAATTTATTATATTTTATGAGTGGATGTTCGTGTGTATGTGGGTGCATGTATATGGAGGCCAGAAGACAACATTGGGTGTTGTTCTCAGGGACATTGCCCCCCTTTGTTGAGACAGGGTCTCTCATTGACTTGAAGTTCATTAAGTAGGCTATACTGGCTGGCCAGTGAGCTCTAGGGATCCCCCTGTTTTGCCTCCTTAGTGTCAGGATTACAAACATGCACCAAGATGCCTGGTATTTTTTCTGTTGATTAAACAGGTCCTCATGCTTATGAAGCGAGCATTTAATGATGGCTATCTCCTTGGCCCCTGCATTTTTGTATTTAGATCACATTGGATCCATGTGCACTGACCATAAAAAGATGTTTGTTAATGGTTAGATACCAGCTTCAGTGTTAAATATATGGCATAATTCCATTTGGAGCTTTTAAAAAAAGCCTGGCATGATCACCAGTGTGTATACATATGCCTTGTATGTATACAGGGGCCCAGGGAAGGACGACAGGGCCATTCTCTAATGATCATGGTGAGGAAAGCATACTTGGAAGGAGAAACAGGAAGACATTAACATTTCCTTATGTAGCACTCTATCATTTCACTTTAACAACAAGCTTGTTTGCCTTTTGTAATAAAAAACAGAGCAAAACTGTAAAAACCCCAAATAACCAAATAAAGTTGGTGAATCACCACCAGGGACCAACTTGTCTATGGTGCCAACTAAAGTCACTTGCCTCAAAGGAAACAGCTGCCTGAGGCCTTCACTGTCCCCTGGGGCTGGCAAGCGACAGAGGCAGGGGCTGCTTAGAGATCACAGCATTTGGATGGGGTGGCCCGAGTTTAGAATAGGAACATGAAGGTCAGAAGCAATAGGAAAAATATTTCCTTTCCAAATGTCTACATGATAAAAGATGGGGTTTTAATAATTTCTCAGGGTGGGAATTATAGCAGGCTGGGCTTTATCACTGCCTCGGGCACTGGGCTGACCCTCCCAAGACCTCACTTCTCTCTGCGATGGCAGGATGATTTTCTTCTTCATAATCTTTTCTCTCAATGTAGGAGGAAAAATAAATCCCCCCAATGGCCTCCTGCAACCCCAGCCCTGCATACTTGTATAGAGCAGAATTTCATCCATTCATTCAGCCAGCAAACATTTATTGAACTCCATCTTCCCACCATCATTGCTTTCATTGTATCTTGCACCAAGAATTCTAAGAAATGTTCTGGACAATACACTTCAACGTGAAGTTACTGAGCAAACAGTGGCCCTGAGGATTTCTAGGAGTGTGGAGTCCATCACCCTTCATTCATTCATTCGTTCCTTCGTCTATCCATTCATGCACAAATACATCATTGCCAAAGGACACTTTAGAAACAGAGGTATTGAGCTGTTAAGGTGAAAGAAAGATGGTGAAGTTTCCTGAGGAAGAACATAAATGAGGTTCATTCACTTTGGCTCTTGACTACAGGACCAGTATGGGGTCATATGAAAGAACAGCACTGAACACGCAGGGAGGAAGACTATTCTAGTCAGTGGAAGTGACCACAGCAAAACAGAGTCACTCAGTCAAGGTGGCTTCATCAGTGAGGTCTTCATGGACAGGGCTTAGCTCTCTGATGGAGGCTTTACCACATACCACCAAGGACACTAGCTGCCACAGGGAAGGTTGGCACCATCAAGGGCTGGCCTACGGTACTTCCCAGAAGCCCCTTCCCACCGTGAACTCCAACCTAATGTTCTTTCTTCCTTTCCAACTTAACCACTTCCTTGCCTGACTCCCTCCTAAAGGAACCTGATAGACCTAAGGTCACCTGAGGCATATCAGCATATCCCCTTGTGTCTCCTCTGAGGGGCACTCAGGAATAATATTGACTCTTTGCTGAGGGTCTGCAAGGGACAAAGCATCTGACCCTTGAAACTGCCCATTTATCAATTAAAAATATTTATTTATTTGAGAGTGAGCGAGCAAGAGAGAAAGAGAGAGATATATGCATGTGCCACTGTGTGCATGTAGCTTTACATGAATACTGGATATAGGTCTTTAGGCTTTGCAGGCAAGTGCCTTAACTACTGAGCCATTTCTCCAGACCCCATTTATCTATTGGAGAAGGGGTTCCTGGAAACCTGCCTGACTCTGCTCTGGTAAGACTGAAGCAGAGGACATAGTCTTGCCTGGGGCTGCTCTTTCTCTAGTGGTCACAATTTAAAGGGACATGAGTCATCGGGATGTCTTTCCTTTCTCCAGCTTAGGGGAAAAGAAAGATAATTGTATCTAACCAGGTTGGTATTTAGCCAGGCAGTTCCAAGAGAAGAGAGAGGATACCTACTTTGAGGAGCCCAAGAAGCCCAGCTCTGTATGTAGGGGAGTGACTGTCAGCCCCATCTCCCTGATAAGTAAACAGGGGCTTGCAGAGACAAATCTGTATAGTACATGAGCTGTTTGAGACTTTAGAAATGAGTGCCAGGAGAGTGAGGCTCTCAGCCAAGTATTTATACTGGTGATGTCTTCCTCCTCATCTCCCTCTTCCTCTCAGGAAGAGCACCAGGCTGGTCAGATATCCTAAGTGCCCTGAACTGAGGACATCCCAGAGCATGGAACTTTCAGTATGAAAACTCAGAAAGTCCCAGACAACCAGCATGTGTGTGCACACACATACAAACACACAAGGAGAGTGTGATGGTTAATCTTCATTGTCAACTTGATTGGATCTGAAATCAACTCAGTAACATGCATCTTGGCAGGTCTTAGAGGGCATTTTCAGGAAACGTTAACTGGGGGCAGAAAATCTGTTCAGAGAGTGGCCAATACCTTCCAGAAGCAGCCCATATAAAGAGAAATCTCAGGGAAAAAGATATAATGCTTTTACCTATCTTCATTCACTTCTTGCCCTTGAGTGAATCTGCCCTTTTGTTGCTGCAGCCGCTGCCCTTTGCTGACATTGGAACCTAGGGCCTTCCAGAGTGGACTAAAGACCAGCGGTTTTTCAGGCATCCTCCAGGCCTTTAGCAACAGATTGGTTGAGTCACCAATCAACATGTGCATACACACGTATGCACACACTGGATTGCCAACCTGATGGGATCTAGAAGCGTCTTGGATTGAGCAGCTACTGGATTCTCAGCTTCTCTAGTGTGGACACCATTGTCGGCCTACAGAGCCAATCTTATAAAGCCCTGTCCATGATATATGTTCATTTAATTGGCTCTGTTTCTCTCGAGAACCCTTACTAACACAGGGCAAAACTGCAATTAGACTGAGGTAACTTCTTCCCACAAGGTCATCAGGTGATCCGGCTCCCTAGCACTAGACTTGACTTTTCCCTGAAGAGAATGAGTTGAGTGGCCAGGGACAGTGCTTGTATCCTACCCTACCTTTTAATATACAAATTGAAATTATGTTTTCGGTATAGGCAACTTTCAAGTGACTGAAAATTTTAAGGACACCCAAGGGTTAACAGGGAATGTCTCCTGTCTCCCAGCTATGTGACCAGTGTCTTGTGTGTCCTTCCAAGGAGGTTCAATGCAACCACCCATTCTGACCTTAGAGCCTACAACCTGTTCTTGTCATCTCTCTCTCTCTCTCTCTCTCTCTCTCTCTCTCTCACACACACACACACACACACACACACACCATAATGCACCAAAAAAAAAAAAAAAGAAAGTCCACCATTTCATTCTCTGTCCACACACCAACAGACATGTCTCCCACCAGAATGCACACTGCAAGGCAGGAATCTTGGACAGTCATCACTCTCTAGATATGAAATCTTCAGCTCCTTCTAATGACTTATTGATCAGTCGAGTTCTAGCACCAGTGAGAGCAGCAGGAAAATTTCTTTCTGGGCTTCAGAAAGTGAAATTTTGTTTAAATTTGGCAAACTCTGACTCTGAACTAATCTGTCCCAAACCTGATTTTCCTGACCTTTCTGATGACGCTCGGTCCCCCTTCAATAATTAATTCCATTTGAATGCAGTTGTCAGTCACATGTTCCACTTTCAGGACAGCACCTGGCCTGAAAGTGAGATGTCAGAGGCTTCCACATTCTGAGCCCCAGAGGACTCCTGAGACAGGAGTAACAGGTGAGCCTCTGCATGGTTCCTCCTCCCCACTGATGGTCTGTGGGCGAGGAGGAGGGTGTGTAATATAAATAGGTAGCTGGGGTACTGATGATGAGCATGCCCTTCTTTCCTGAGCATGGATTCAGACCCGTTCCCACTCTCATGCACTTCCCTGACCCTCTTCGATGGAGCATTTAAGCATCCCATGAAGGCAGGCATTAAGTACAGAGAGAGGGGAGCAGAGCAGGAGCCATGGTGACTGGGACCAGCACCCTGCCATGGACACCGAAAAGAAACACCATTCACACAAGAGCAGGGTCAGTTAATTGGATATATCCCGTAGCATATATATGATTTATTTATTTGTGAAAGAGGAGAGTTTATGGGCATACCAGGGCCTCTTGCCACTGTAAACAAACTCCAGATCTACTTGCCGCTGGCTTTATGCTTTCAGTGGGTACTGAGAAGTTGAACCTGAGCCATCAGGCTTTGCAAGCAAGTGCCTCTAATCACTGAGCCTGCTCAGCTTTGATGGTTAATCCCCATTTCTTCATTTTTTAGTTCCCTCCATCCACAGTCACCATGTAGAACTACAATGCTGTGCCCACATGCAATTGGAGATACAGACAGAAAAAGGGTAAAGACAGAGGGAAATGTGGAAAGTGAATTCAAATCCTCGAGTTTAGGAAATCTAAAACACAAATTCAAGAACAATTTTCCTTGTAGCGTCTCCAGGATGTGTTTTTGAAACAAATTAACAAGATCAGTAAGACTTTGGTGAAAAATGTTCCAAAAAACCTAGAAGAGCTGATTTTTTATCCCCAGCCCCCTCAAACATTTTAAGTCACTCATTTAAATTCAAGTAGCTAATAAGATAATTTTAGATCATACACATCTCTTGCTGAAAGCAAGGTTTGTTGAGTGGCTAAATGGATGAGCGAGTTCTGTGAGCAGGTTGGAGTTATTGTATGCCTCCCGCACAACAAAGCAGAGCAGCCGATTTTCAGTTCTGACTTTTCAGTATCTCAGCCTTTTCCTCCCACAATTAGTCCTCATTAATGAGACCTCGCTGTCATCGCAAGAATGTGAGATCTGCGATCCCTGGAGTCACGCCTGTGCTGGAAATCAAAGTCAAAAGTCTATTAAGCAAATTAATAAAAGAGATGGAGTTTCAAAAGAAATATTTAGTCTATCAAAGGAAGTAGGAAAGATTTTTTTGAAAACAATTTTTAAAGTCATCTATTCACAGGTAAACTATACAAGCGCTAATGAGAAGCCATTCTTTTGATCCTATGAAGTCTGTCCCCACTGGGCCTGTATTTAAATCTTTATTAACCATTTGAAAGCATTGAATGTCCCTAAATATAATAAAATAATTAAAATAGATGATCCCAGCTTCTTAGTAGACGTGAGGCAGTGAGGTGTGGAAAAAAAAATACCCATAGGTTCTCTGTATGAATGCCAACTTTACCATTCCGGCATCTATATAGTAAGAAGCATGCAGCAATGTTTCTAGAACAGTGCCAGCCACAAAAGTTGGGTCACCTTTCATAACCTCCTAGAGCCTCCGTCTGCTTACCTCTCAATCTAGACTAATGCCACCCAAGTGTATGAAAGCACCCCAGCCCTCACATGTTTCCCAATCCTTACGCCTGCAAACTCATTGGCCCTTCCTTTTGCTCATTTCACAGATATGGAAATTAAGGCAAAGGTGCATTCAGAAATTAGCCCAGACTGCATGGCTCAGAAATCAGACTCAGGACTGAGTCTTGTAGGATAGGTCTTTCTTAACCCCTCCTGCCTCTTTCAGGAACCACGGAGACAAGCCAGGATTCTCATTGGTACATTGAGATTCACAGAAGCACTGGGGGGCAGGCCAATATTAAGTATTGCTCCTGTTTCCTGCCTCTCTGGAGTAGCCTGGATGGAAGCTGAATTTGTTCAGCTTGATCATATTGTTAGGAGATCCCTGCAAAGACTGGGAACTCCTGGGTGCAGATTTGCACTGTACTAATGGGAATCCTGCTTTTGGGTCACCTTGGGAATTTCTGATGCACCCATGAGTGGAAGAACCCACCCTACTGCTTTGTAGATTCCCAAAGCCCTGGGCACTGACGACTCTCCCTGTGTCTTCCCAGCTCAGGGGGTCCTGCTCTGAGGACACCTTGCTTCCTTGACTCACATCTCCACAGCCATAACTCATGCCTCTCACTCCCTTTAGGAATGTCCCCTGGTGCCTTAGACCCTCATCAACATCTAAACAAACTGTACTTCGCCAGATAGACCCCATTACAGTCTATGGGTCCTGAATTTAAATCATAGGACACCTAGAGAGAAAACCAATTTCATTCTGTGATAAGGTCTCTAAGGAAAGGTCAGGCAGATAAATAACTGTGAGGGAGGCAAGACGTTGTCCCAAACAGGACATTACCTGGGAAGAGGAAGCAGGCGTTTTCCAACTGTGCCTTTTCTTTACTGTTAACAAGGTCACACAGGTCCATCCTTAATAGGGAAGGGGACAAAGCCAATGCAGAGTGAAGTCCAAGTCTTAGCCCGTGTTGCGGTCAGCATTCTAGTTGCTGCGCAGAAAGAACCCATACAAAAGCGGCTTGTGGAGGAAGGGGTTTATTTGGCTTATGGACTTGAGTTGAGGGGAGACTCCATCCTGGCAGGGAAAACGATGGCATGAGCAGAGGGGTGGACCATGAAGGTGTGCCAAACACTGGCAAGGGGAAGCTGACTTATAACCCCATAAGCCCACCCCAACAACACAGCTCTAGTGAGGTTTTAATTCCCAAACTGCCATCAGGTGAGCATTGATCACTGTCATGGTTTGATCCAGGTGTCCCCCACAAACAAATGAATGTGTTCTGATAGATCGATCCTCAGCTGATGGCAGTTTGGGTTTTACAACCTCAATGAAGCTGTGTTGTTGGGGGTGGGCTTATGGGGTTATAAGCCAGCTTCTCTTTGCCAGTATTTGGCACACCTTCCTGCCGCTGTTTTCAGTGCTGTGGCAGAGGTGATGTCCAGCCCTCTGCTCATGCCATCGTTTTTCCTGCCAGGATGGAGTCTCCCCTTGAGTCTGTAAGCCAAATAAACCCATTCCTCCACAAGCCACTTTTGTTTGGGTTCTTTTTGCGCAGCAACTAGAAAGCTGACTGCAACAATCACTGAGAACACATTCATTTGTGGGGGACAGCTGGATCAAACCATGACAGCCTGGTTCAGTGAGGAGCTCTGGGGTGTCAGTTACACTGTAGATTTTGTCCCACTGGAAGCAAACCGATCATGGTTGTTGGGCCTCTGGCTACACAGGCAGCTTTGGGGTCAGACAAAGCCTCTCCAGGAGCACAGGTGTGTTCCTCCAAAGGCTGCAGCTGTGAACTTGTAGCAAAAGCTGTAGAACGAGGGTATGGGTGCCCCCATGGACACTAGAGTCCCAAGGAGACCCAGGCAGAACATCCACCCCTACGCACAGCACCCCTCAACCTTTGTGGTAACACATCTCTTGCTCCATCCTAACTTTCTGTTTACTTACCTTCTTCATAACTAGCCTTCAAGCCCTTAATGGATAAAGACTATCAGTCCAACGGTGCTCGAGCGGATTTGAGCAGGGGAATGAAAAATGGCTCCCTCCCCCACCCTTGGAGCTCTTTGGCTGGGCATGTGTGCAGATTCCCAGGAGGAGTCAGACTTTTCAATGATGTGTGGAAATGTGGTAGTCTCGCGAAATACAAGACTTGAAGACACATCTGATGATTGAGGTGTGTGTAGCAACTCAGCTGCGGAAAGGAAAAGGGCCTGGGGCCTCTGGTGAGGGGGCAGTGGTGACACAAGTTAGGGGAAGAAGCAGGGAGACAGGAAATATACCTTGACAGAAAGCCCCAGGTAGGACAAGTTGCCTGGAACAGTCCTCTGAAGGTGTCAGTCTAATGGGCCTAGTGTCAAACTCCAATCTCATTGGTTGATAGGATTTCTGGGAAACAGATTGATAACAGTGCAGTTCCTTCGGAAGCATCTGTCTTAGGCAGATCGAGGTCTTTGCATCCACCAGGTGCCCTCGGTTCAAAGTCATTGATGCACCAAGGCAACATTTAGAGCTCGTCCATGCTCAATAGATATTTGCTAATGACAGGCAAATAGGAAGAGAGGTTATAGACGCACAGGATACCAACGTGAACTTTATCCTGAAGGCGTTTCCTTCTTCAAAGCTAAGAAAGGCCAAGCCAAAGGCCCCTATACAGTTAGAATTTAAAAACAAACCAGGAAGTGGGTAATGTATTAGCTTAGCATGCACGAGACCCTGGGTTGTGTCTAGTACCACATAACTGGGTGTGGTGGAGTGTGTCTGTAATCTCAGCCCTAGGGGGGTAGAGGCAGGAAGGTCAGAAGTTCAAGACCATTCTCATGCTCTACATGGTGAGTTTCAGGCCAGCCTGAGATACATGAGACCCTGTTTCAGAAGAAAGGAGCGATTCTCTCTTTTTCATATATATATATAAAAATATATATATATATATATATATATATATATGTGTGTGTGTGTGTGTATGTGTGTGTGTACACACATTTATGGCTCATGATTATTGCTTTTAAAAAGCAAATTTTTAAGAACAACTTTTCTTTTTACCCGACTACATACAGACGTCCTCAAGGCTGAGAAATTTGAATTTGAACCCTCTTGAAAATTCATGCCATTTCTTTTTCCAGCTGCAGTTTCTTCACTTATAATATATAGTAGGAAGCCTATTTATCCTAACCACTACACCACCAGGGAGCATATAGGAAGCCTATTTATGAGTGCTAAATGCCTGACAGGCAGGCCTGGGTAGCTGATGTTGCCATTCATTGTTTGAGAGAAGATGTAATATAATTAATTCTTTTAAATTCATTTGCATTTATGAGTCAGAGTAATTTTTCAATTAGTAGCAGTCAGGCAAGGGAGATGTATTATTTATTCTGCCAAAAATTCTTGGTGAGGGTGGTCACAGCCTCAGCCTGAGACCATCTTCTGTCATAGGATCATAAAAGGCTCCATCTTCCTAAAAATTTTAACAACTAGCATATGACTTTGCACTTGGATTTCTCTAATTTAATCATCATGAAGCTGGGAGTTCTGGCTCATACTTGGCTAAAGGAGAGATTTTTCAGCTGAGGTAGAAGGAAGGACCAGACATTTGAGTGAAATATTGGGAGGAAGAAGAAATGAGGAGAGCTTTCAGGTTTCCTTTTATTTCTCCCTAATCTAGCACCTTGTAACTCTTGCCAATGCCAAGGGAGGTCAGGCACACAGGTTGCTGTGCTTGTGACAGTCCCTTCTGAGACACAGGCCTTTTCCATATTTTTTATGGCCACAGAGAATGACAAACTGAACACAAAAGAAAATGCAGGTTACGTGGGTCTGTCCCCTTACATTAAAACAACTGCTTTATCATGGTCTCAAATGGTCATGTGACTTGACTGGGCTCAGCTGGGCAGCTCATCTGCTGGTTCTGCTTGGGTGTAGTCAAATGGCAACTGGGGTGAACAGCTGGTTCTCTCTCTCTCTCTCTCTCTCTCTCTCTCTCTCTCTCTCTCTCTCTCACATCCTCTCATGTGGTCTCTCCAGAATCTTTAGCCAGTTCCTCCATGGTGCTCAGATCTCTCCTAAACACACTAAAATTGCAAATGGCGGGCCTGCCAGTGGCACAGCCCCTTTCTCCTATCAGTTAACTTGAACTCCATGTGGAATGGCCACAGGTATGTGTGAGCCCTGGGAGAGGTGGCTCAGTGGGGCCATGTAGCTCCCAGGCATTATAGGGTGCTTTGATTTGGAAATCCCAGGAGAATGCACTTTGGCAGGCTCCCAAATCTGCTTCTGGACAGGAAGTTGCAACCTGGTGAGATTCTGTTCTTGCATCACTCCCTGGGGTCAGTGAGGAGCCAGAGCAGGTGTCGGCACTGCAATGGTTTGTCAGCTGCAAGACACACCTCAGGATTCCAGGGAGCTCTTGGAGTGAGGTGATGTTCCCAGGGTCCCCAGTTAAGAAAGTTAGAATAGAAGACAAAGAGAAAAGATGGCTTCTTAATATTAACTTGATATTCATGTGCTGAGGATGGGGAGCTGGGGTGGGAAGAGAGTAGAAGGAGGAAGTATTTTCTGAGTGCTTACGATAGCCCAGGAATCATGGAAGGTTCCTTCTATATGTCGTTTGATCATGACTGTGGGCTTCTGAGCTATTTCTGAGTCAGTTGACAACTGCAGAAATGAAGCCTTAGAAGCTAGAATTAGCACCTGAAAGATCACAAAAGCTAGTGAGTGGAGGCTCTGGGGGATGGAGGGGGGCCACTGAGCTCTCCTGACTCAAATGCCCTGTATGAAACCTCCTAATAGGCTTGAATCCTGAATATTTAATGTTGTCACTATAGCTTTTCTTCTCTTTAATTGAGGCTTTTACCAAAATGACATTTTCCTTCTACTCCACATATCTGCCTTGGCTCCCTAATGACGTGTTTATTCAACACAGGGCACGGAGGCTATTTGTTCTGCCAGTCACAGCACCCTCGGGCCTGGTTAGACCCCCCCCCCCGCCCATTTCCCTGGGAGAAGCTGTGCATCGGAGCTTCTGGATGTCAGCGGGGAAGCAGAGGGCACACAGGAGGATGGCCCCATGTTGTGCTAAGCCCGGTAACAACAATGGGGCAATGAGAGGATCCTGGACATGTGTTGTGACAACTCGAAGCCAACTTGCATTTCATATTGTACTGTGCTTCTCAGATCACCAGACATAGTGGGAACAGCCTTAGGAAGAAAGCTTTAAGAGTAGTCTTTTCATGGAAAGGAGCTGGGGAGATGGAGTAATGCTGTGTAGCCCAGTGAAATAACTGGTTCACAACAGTTACTGTATATTTCTAAATAGCTCATAGGGTTTTAAAAAATATTTTATTTATTCATTTTCAAGCAGAGAGATACAGAGAGAGAGAACACCAGGGCCACCATCTTGTGGGTCTGGCATATGTGGGTACTGGGGAATTGAACC
>PVHP010041164.1:0-15546 GCA_004024765.1 Zapus hudsonius | reverse complement strand
TGAGTACTAAGATATACAGGATCCCTTGCCACAAGGACTAATACAGACAGCCCACGGAGGAGGATATACAACTGATCAGGGATGGGGAGGGGGGGATTGGGGAATTCGGGATAACAACGCATGGTTTGCCCACTAAATAATGTAACTCATTATGGACAATAAATTTATATTAAAAAAAAACACATAAGTTTCTTTGTTATCTTTTTTTTTGGGGGGGGGGAATTTCAAGGCAGGGTATCATTCTCACTCAGGCTGACCTGAAACTCACTCTGTAGTTCTAGGCTAGCCTTGAACTCACAGTGATCCTCCTATTTCTGCCTCTCAAGTGTGGGATTAAGGCTTGGGTCACCACACCTGGCTTGGTTATTCTTTTCCCCTCTGCTTGAGAATTGCTGTTCCTATAAGGAAACAGCTGCCACAGAGCCATTCTGATGACAATGAGCCCTGGAACCGTTTTATTTTTTTCACCCAAGTGCTACCTTTATGGTTTTGTCTTTCTAGTCAACAGAAGTTGTTTTTGAAAACTCCTCAAATATATTCCAACCTTCAAGGGCAGAGGGGCATGCTCATTACTCAACAATGACATTAATTAACAGCCACTGTGCTTCTCCCCCATCTTCTCTTTGATTGTTGCATACCTTCACAAATGAATTCTCTCTGCTAGACAGAAGCCCAAGAATCTGTGGTTTTTATTTGCACACCGAATCAGAAATCCATCCCTAGAATGAGGCCCTCCTGGGTCTTCTGTGGGGTACACAATGAAGAATTTGGATGCAAGTGAAACAATGGTGGCATTTTCCCTCTTCTTCCACATTTTGTGACAAATGCGCACTGCTTTAGTGCTTGCCATATACATAATTACAGTTCCTTAATTCATGTTTCAATAAAATGTATCATAACAAATGTTTACTGCCCAGTGAATAAACACTCAAACGAAGCCTTTAATGGGGGTAACCATGTTCTGAAGCAGCTTTGGGCTTTTCCAGAAATCTTGCCCTCTATTTAATGAACATAATTTCCAGAAGTTGGGCATGACTGCTTCAAGCTCTTCTTTGGGAAAATTTTACAAAGCAAAATTTTGGGAAGCATTGCCAGCCCAAAGTGGGGGAATGTTAAGGAGATTAAGGAATTGCCCCCCCCCCCCCATTAAAGGGACAGGACAGGCTTTTGTGTTTCCTGGGAGACCAAAACATGGTGATTACAGAGATGGTGCTTCAGAAATCTCTCTCTCTAGCTGGGTGTATCACTACTGTAGGGTTTTCCTTTTAGTTCTGGTTTAAATAAAAGTGAAGAGATACCCAGAAAAGGTCAGCATAAAGATTAAGCTCATGCAGATTCCCTTTTTCTGTGCTAACAAAAACACCAGACAAAAGCATGATATATTCACGGGAGGTCAGGCTACAGGAAAATGGGCCTGTGTGAATGTGAACCAGAAAAAACGGGTTGAGGATTAAAACGGTCACCAGAAGTGACTGAATTCAGATACAATCCTAAAGGGAACTTCATGTCGACGATGTGATGATCCATTATTTTCAATGTGAGTAATTTTTTAGGAAAATTACTTAATAGGCTTTGATGTCATTATCATTTCAAAAGGTTAATCTATTTCGAATAATTTTTGCAAATTGTGTTCTAAAAAGAAGCTTTTAAAAATAACTAAAGCATAATGATACAATTTTTTCCTTCTTTGTCCAACATAGAAGTAGGTTGTTTAAGAGACAGAGAGAGAGGAGAGAGAGAGAGAGAGAGAGAGAGAGAGAGAGAGAGAGAGAGAGAGAGAGGCCAAGAGAAATCAAAGAACAAAGAAAAAGATTGTTCATAGTGTGATAAGCACCCTATATTGAGTCTATACACAGCAATGATGGAATGTCCCATATGATGGCTGTCCCTGTGACCTGTCAGCCTGCATTATTGGTGGGTTGGCACAATGCATCCAAGCTTTGTCTTGAGTAACTATGTAATTTTACATAGTTACAGTCATGTTTCTTTAGGATGAAGAAAGGTCTTCAAGTTTACAAGCCACATTTTTAGTCAGTGGTGTTTCTTTTAATTATTTTAATGTATTCGCAAGCAGAGAGAGAAACTGAGCAAGAATGGGCCCACTGTGGTCTCTAGCCACTGAAAAGGAACCCCAAATGCATGAGCCACTTTATATATCTAGCTATACAGGGGCACTGGGGAATCGAACTCGGGTCATTATGTTTTGCAGGTAAGTGTCTTAACCACTGAGTCGTCATCCCAGCCAGTGTTTCTTACTATAGGAAACAGAGCAAGCTACTAAGACTTCCAAAGAGAAGCTGATCTAATAGTTAATATTCACTATTTGTTCACGCCTTGCTTTGACTATCACTGCCAAAGCTTTCGGCAAAGATCAGCTTTCCTTAGTAGGAGCTGAATGTAAGAATTTCATCATTTCAATATGGCCATTTTCACATGTGATTTCAACAAAATAAAACATGCAGCTTAAATAGAATTCACTGTGATCCAAATTTTATCATATTCTCCACTGGAGTTTTTTCACATTGCAATTTTTTCTCTTGGTACATATGCTTTTCTATTTTCTTTTTTTATTTAAGAGAGAGCGAGGGAGAGAGAGAGTATAGGCATTCCAGGGCCTCCTGTCACTGTAAATAAACTTCAGACACATGTACCACCTTGTGCATCTGGCTTTATATGGGTTTTAAGGAATGGAACCTAGGCCATCATGGTTTGAAGGCAAGCACTCTTAACCACTGAGCTATCTCTCCAGCCTTGTTTTTCTATTTTCTCATGACCTTGAATTAGAAAGGATGAGGTTGGGGATGAGGTGACAGAGTGGTTAAGATGATGGATTGTTAGAAAGAACTAGGCTGGGGTGCAGTGATGACTCAGTGGGTAAAGACCTTTGGTACCCGTGCCTGACTACATAAGCTCGGATTCATAGAACTCACATAAAGCCAGATACAGCAGTGCACATCTGTAATCCCAGTGTGCCTATACTGAGATGTGAGAAGAATCCTCAGAAACTTGCCGGCCAACTGGCCTGGCAGATTCAGTTTTGAATAAAAAGACACACACACACACACACACACACACACACACACACACACACTCACTCAAAGATACAGAACAAAGCATTAGGCTAAACCATCTCTTAGATGGTTACATTTTACTTCTAACTCAAGTGGGCAGGTATTTATTTCTGAATCTTATAGGTAGCATCCTTTCTAAATTGAAAAATTGTCAACCTACACAGCTGCTAAGTGAACCTCCTGCCTCATGCAGAAGTATACCCAAGGTACCTCAAGATCACGTGACTTCTGAAATCACTACAGAGTAAAGAAAGCTCCACAGCTATGCTCATTACAGAATTACTTTAACCAGAATATGGAAAAGCTGCCTGCCAGTGAATGATTAAAAAAGAATTATGGTTTGTACATATGCACACACAGAGAAAAGAATATTGTTCACTATCAAAAAGGAGATATTGGGGCTGGAGAGATGGCTCAGCGGTTAAGGCACTTGCCTGTAGAGCCTAATGACCCCGGTTTGATTCCCCAGTACCCACATAAAGCCAGATGCACAGTGGTGCATGTGTCTGGAGGCCCTGGCACTCCCATTATCCCCCCCCCAAGTGTCTCTCCTCTCTTTCTCTCTCTCTCTCTCTCTCTCTCTCTCTCTCCACTTGCAAATAAATAAATAAAAATATTTTAAAGGAGATACTGCTATTTGCTACAAGAATCTAGATGAATCCAAAGTATAAGTTAGACATGGAAATAAAAATCAATGCTGCATGATATCATTTATTCATGGCATTGAAGGAAACTTTTTAAAATACAGGCTGAGGCTCGGGAGATGGTTCAGTGGAAATGTGCTTGCCGGGCAAGCATGGAGATCAGACTCTGAATCCCTGGAATCCATGGACATGCCCAGCATGGTGGCGGGCACCTGGAATCCAAGCACTGGAGATACCGAGGCAGGTGGATACCTGGCACTGGAGAGCTTGTCTAGGCGACCCAGTGAGCTCTGGGTTCAGCAAGAGACCCTGTCTCAGAAACATAAGGGAGAGAAAGAAGACACTCACTCACCATATTCAGAATTCTTCCTAGCCATGTTCTCAGCTCTGGAACGCCCTTTAAAAGTCCCATCATCTATTCACAGACTTAAACATTCTCCCCTGCTACTCATGACCCCTCTTGCCTGTTGACGCTCACTATTTACTCTTTAGGTTGCAGTATGCTTGTGAGGATTTTATGTTTTTGAACCTAATTAGGATTGGCCTCCTGCTTAAGCCATTCCCCTCCCCCCTTCCCTTACCCCTCATTCCTAACATCTCACTTCTTTCTATAAGTCTGCATAAAGAAAACAGTCAGCCTGATTAAGGGCCACATATGAGGGAGAGTATGCGGCGTTCAAATCTCTGTTCTTTTGAGTGTTCGCTTAGTAAGATCTGCTCAAAGTCAGACCATTTTTTCCTAAATTTTGATATGTCAGTTTTCCTTTCAGCTGAGTAGAGTTCCATCGTATAAATATACCACAGATTCGCTGTCCATTCCTCCATGGATGGGCATTTGGGTTGATTCCAGTTCTTGAGGAGGATATCCAACTGATCAGGGATGGGGAGGGGGGGAATTGGGGAATTCGGGATAACAACACATTGTTTGCCCACTAAATAATGTAACTCATTATGGACAATAAATATATATTTTAAAAAAAAGTCCCATCATCCTTCAATCTCTCGGGACTTTTTACTGGAGGAAAAGCCTTTTCCTCCTTCTCCTACAACCCTTACAACAGTCCTCTGTGGACACGAGTTGAAGGATATGTTTGCATCATCCCTAAATTATTTGTCCCCACAGGACAGGGGCTATAGATCTTCCCTCATTGAGCTTCTCTAAGACTCACGGGCACAGCTCTTTCCTCAAATCATGTCGGTCAAGTTCAATCACTTGCAAACGATGAAAGCTTTGCTGGGTTCTGAAAGCCCTGCACCTTTGGACTGGGAGTGAATTGGGTCTGTATTTCAACAGAGAGACACAACTACACAAGGCCGCCTGTAAAAACGCTGGGCTCCCTTGCACGAGCTCCCAGGCTGTCACCAATTGTGCAGGAGCCTAGGAAGGCACGAGCCTGGTGATTTGCTCCTAATGTTGGGTTTTTCTCCCTGATCTTTCTTCTTCTCTGTTGTTCAAATTAAAGTGCTGGCTTCTTGTTGGAACCAGTCTCGAGCTGCGCATTCAGACCAAAATGTGGCAATTTCACAAATGCTCCTATTTGGGCATAAAAGAAGGCATGAAGACTGGCTCAGCTTACAAAGTTTGCCCTCAAAAACGGAGACCAAATCCTTTAACACACAGCTTGGCTCATGCTTTGTGTGCCAGACTCATTCAAGGTGAAGGGCGTTCCAGCCAGTATAGAGGACATGCTTGGAGAGCAGGGGCTGCCTTTCCATAGGACACTGGGTGCTCCAGCCTTTGCGAAAGGGGGTGCGTCTGCTCAACCCAGAGGATGCCTAGGTTTCTGATTCATATACGATGGCAAGAGGGCTTCAGAAACCTGAAAGGCTGAAGTGGTTTGGGCATCAGTACGGGGGATGTTGAGCTGTGGCCACGAGACAGTACTCCAGCCTTATTCTAGATATTACATCTTTATTCCACCCTTTCCTTTAAATAATGTACATTCTTTTAGCATGAGTTTCTGTTGGAGAAAATAAAGGCTAGCCTTGCTTGAATTATGTATGCAGATGCATGGGTCCAGGGGCTGTTATTTGTTTTATAATACAGAAGAGGGAAAGAGTGGTACCTTTGGAAGGAAAAACTTGCATAGAATCTCATAAAACATGCTAAAGAATTAGACATGGCCAGTACCTGAAGAGGCACAGGACAGGCAGAGAGAACCCTCAGATCCTTAGCTGACAGGCAATTAGAGCAAGGGATGGAAAGACACAAGGGAGAAAGGTAACACATTCCTGAGTTAAGGTGGCCGGTCCACTTACAGAAAATGTGCCGAGGAGTGTCTGTGATCTCCACCAGGGCCCATGGTCCCACACACCTCTGATGGGTGAGCACCTTGCTGTCCTGAAGGTGACCCTGGTGGTAAAGTCTCTGTAGGCATCATCACCTGTTTCCCCTTAAGCACAAGCCAAGACTAATCAGCGCTGAGTTGTAAAACCAGTGTGTGGCTCCAACGAAGGAAAATGGGGCTTTACAGACTTGTTTAGGGGGAATCCATTTATGGAGTTCTCCGCTCATTCAAGGGTAATGTAACCTTGGTTTCTCCCTTCCTGATGGACCAGAAGCGAATGCCCTGTGTGAGAGAACAGCTAGAAAGGATCACATGCAGATGTAAAGCAGGAGGGTGAAGTAGAGACTCAGTATGACAAGACCGGAAGCTGGGATCCTCCTTCTTGGGGAGATCAGCACCTGGAAGAAGCCTGTTATACTGGGTCTGTCTGAGGAGTGGTCACAGGAGACAGAGAGACTTTATAGAGCCTGATAGCAGAATGGGGGGGGGGGGAATCTCAGGATGGCCTGAGAGCTTTTAGCCTGGTGCATCTGGAAGAGAGGCTTCATCAATGAGATAGCAACCTGGAAATGAATGATTTGTTGAATTTTGTGTGCAGTCTGGAATACCTCTGGACATCTCCAGAAGGTTATGTTAAGGAAGAGGCATTACCAGGTTTCCTTAGAGAGTACAGATTAGGGAGGAAGTCAGGTACAAGGATGTGACTTAGAGATTTCTTGTGGTTTATCTTATTCCTGTGGCCATTACTTACTCTCATGCAATTGTATTGTTTATTAACTAGAATCCTAGGGATCTTGAGAATCCAATGTAAGGAAGATGGCTCTCTGTTACTGTGGTGGTTTGATCCAGGCGTCCCCCATTAACAAATGTATTCTGAAGGCTCGATCCCCAGCTGATGGGAATTTTGAAATTGGAACGTTGTTGGAGGTGTATTGTTGGGGTGGGTTTATGGATATTGGAGCCAGCTTCCTCTTGCCAGTGTTCGGCACACTCTCCTGCTACTGTTGACCGCCTGATGTTGGCCAGGAGGTGATACCCACCCTCTGCTCATGCCATGGTTTACCCTACCATCATGGAATTTCCCCTTGAGTCTGTAAGCCAAAATAAACCCTCTCCTCCTACAAGCTGCCTCTGGTTGGATGTTTGTCTTAGCAAGGAGAAACTGACAGCATCAATTAGAATGGAAAATGCTTTGCAAACATATGTAGAATAACAGAAGAATTTTGCAAAGTGCCTGTTGACACTTGTCCCAGAATACACAATGTGCACCACCTTCTGGAAGCCACGTGATCTACCTGAGTTCACAACATACAAGTAAGACTTGAGTCTACTCTTCCTCAACATGATGGAAGATAAGAAGGGCCGACAGGTAAGGAAGCAGTGAGCAAGTGAAAATACTCCACCGTGTGGACAGGGAGAAGAGCTGGGAAGCAGTTCAAAGACACGGTATGAAAGGTGGATAGGCTGGGCTGGAGAGATGGCTCAGTGGTTAAGATGCTTGCCTGCAAAGTCTATAGCAACCCTGGTTCGATTCCCCAGTGCCCAAGTAAAGCCAGATGCACAAAATGGCCCATGCATCTGGAGTCCATTTTCAGTAGCTAGAGGTCCTGGCATGCCCATACTCTCTGTCTCTCTGTGTTAATATCTCCCTACTTAAAAGTATTTTTTTTTTAGAAAAAAGGTGGACAGATGACAGTTTCAATGGGAGAGTCAGCAAGGGAGCACTTGTCTTTGGAAGGGTCATTGCCAAGGGTTAGTCAAGACAGGTCTGTGCCTGACCATGGAGAACATAAGGTCAAGAGGACATATGAAAACAAGGACAGTTAGAGCATGAGGTCAGGAAAGAGAGGCAAACAGGATCTCAGAGAATGCTTGGAAATGGCAATTTCTTTTCCTCTTGTGGGGGACCAAAGCAACAAAATCTTCTTAACCAATATCTGGGATGATTCTTATATTTTACAGTGTGCTTTTCCTTTCATGAAGAATTTGCTTCTTTTGTTACAAATGATCTTTAGAACATCCCATGGCCAGGGGCTGTGGAGATGGTTTAATGGATGATGGGTCCGTTGTGCCAGCACAGGGATCTCTCATTTGGATCTGGAGAACCAGGTGAAGGGGTGTGCTTCTATAATCCCGGTGCTGGGGGAGGGGGGTGGGGGTAAGGGAAGCAGGTTCAGGAAACCCGAGTCCAGCTGCAGTAGTCATTTCTAGGTTCAGAAAGAGACCGTCTCCAAACATAAGGTCGAGAGAGATTGAAGACGACCTCCAATGTCAACCTCTGGCCTCTACATGTACACAGGCACTGATGCATGGGCACCCATGTATATAAACACCACATGCATAGAAACATGCATTCACATATGTACACACAACGCACATAGATGCACACACGACAACAGCAACAACAGCAATGTCCCTGGGAAGGAGCCATGGAAAGGAATATCCATTTCTTCACATTACAGGGAGGGCACACAGACCCCGAAGGCCAAGAGACAGGGCTAGAATCTGTCCGTCTTCTTTCCTATATTCTTTTACAAGTGTCTCTGTGTTGCCTGGCCCTCCTCAGAGCTTTAATCCCTCTGGAAGAAAGACTCTTCGGAGCCCAGGTGTCTCATTACTTAATTATCCATCATTGTGTGATCCGTTAGGAAGGTATAGTGTTTGTTTAATTCAAAGTCATAGCCCACATTCCCCGTGCCCCCCTCCACGATCAGCAACTCTCACTAATTAAATATGAGTCTGGAGAGAGGTTAGAGGTGCTAAACAATTGCCTGTGTATTGAATATGATGTTCATATGTAAACACAGCCCACAGATCACAGGCTCTGAAATGTATGTGTGCTTAATTAGCCAAACATGAGCCACAGGTTGGTACAAACAGATATTCCTCAATAAACAGTAGCATGTCGCAGTGTTAGCTAGAAGTGTGGTAGCTGAGAAGAAATTAATCACTAACACATCTGGGTGTGTGTATGTTTCTTGTTATAATTAGCCATACTTTTCCAAGGTATTAAATGATTTATTTTGATTCTAAGTCCGTGTATCCATGGTAACCATGGTTTTTGCTTTAGGCCAAAGTCTTGTAGTAACTAAAAGAATACCCAGGTACTGTGGACTCAGTCACGTGGTGAACAGTAAGAGAAAAGTAGATAGGTACCCACATCTTGGGAAGACACTCAGGTTAGATAGTCTAATCAAATATGCCTTATGTGTATAGATTAGTGTTGGTATATGGAGAGGGCCGGCCATGGATTCGATTTCAAGAAAGAAGAGCACAGGTCTTATAGGAAACATCTGGAAAGAAAGCAAAACTGACTTTTCTATTAAAGGATCAGAGAAGAAGTTAACGTTCTAGTTACCTTCTTATTGCTGAGACAAAGCACCCCCACCAAAAGCAGCTGACGGGGGAAAGGCTGGTTATTTTGGCTTATGGTCTCCAGGGAAAGATCCATGTTGGCAGGGGAAGACATGGCATGGGCAGAGGTTGGGCATCACCTCTGCCAGAGCAGCAGGAGCAGGAGTGAGCCAAGCTCAGGCAGGGGGAAGATGGTTCTAGCACCCTTAAGACCACCCCCAGGAACACACATACTCCAGCAAGGCTACTTCTCCCAAAGTGCCATCAGTCGAGGACATTCAGAACTCATGAGTTTATAGGAGACAACCGAATCAAACTGTCACAATTTCTTAAGATTAAAAAAGTTACTCATAAGGTCTGAGATTGTATCTCAGTAATAAGACACTTGATTAGCAGGTTGTAGGGTTGATTCACAGAAATACACACCTACAAACACAAGCACAGACATTTGGGTGTGTGTACAAGTCACCAATGAAAGATTTCTATCTGGACTATATAATGAACTTTCAAAAATCTATGTTAGATTAAAAAAAGCTAGAGAGTAGACATAAAAATGTTCAGTGAAGTGTCACTGAAGAGGTTAAATAACAGCAGATAATATGGAAAGATACTTGGCAACAAAGGCTCAGGGAAATGCAAATTAAAACGACAATGATTCATCCTTAAACATATTAGAACAGATAAAATTCAGAAGCCGCCATAGCAGATGCTGGAGAGGATAAGAGAAGCTGGATTTCTCTCATAGAAATGTACAAAGCAACAGCCACTCTGTGGAGCTGCTTGGTAACTTCTCTCAAACCAAATGTAAATTGCCTGTATGATTCTGCGATTCCACTGCTGGGCATTTCCCATAGGGAAATGAATCCAAATCGAGGTTCTTTGTGAAACCAACATAGATGTCCTTCAACAGGTGACCATGAGATACTACTGAGCAATAAGAAAGGAACCAACCATTTACAACTGCCTGAGTGGGCCTCAAGGATGTTCAGGCTGAATAAAAAAAAAGGGGGGGGGGAATTTCAAATGGTCCCAAAATACACAGCTCTCTGTATCTAATATTCCCAAAATGGTGATGTTAAGAGATGGAGAATTGATGAGTAGAAGCCAGAGAAGTTATTGAGGGGGATTGATGAGGGCAGTAATAAAGGGACCCAAAGGAGGGCCTCCTGTGATGATGGATTCTCCATTTTGAATATGCCTATCTATGCATGGATTAAGCAACACATCACACACATGCAATGCTCCAGCTTTCCTCTTGTTTTCTGGGTATCTGGTTTTGTAGCTCCTATAACTTAGAGCAGTTGGGGAACTCAATGAAGGATATTTTAAACAGGATTTCTTGGTGTATTCTTTTCAGCTCCTTATGTATCCACAATATTCTCAAAAATGTTCTGTATAAATGATAAAATATAAAACTGACATTCTGAGTTTGCCTACTCCCACGCCAGGCTTTTGCAAAGAACTTATTCTAATATAATTTTCTTCCCCCCCCCCAGGCAGGGTCTCGCTCTAGCCCAGGCTGACCTGGAATTCACTATGTAGTCTCAGGCTGGGCTTGAACTCACTGCAATCCTCCTACCTCTGCCTCCTGAGTGCTGGGATTAAAGGCGTGTGCCATTACCCCTGGTAATTTTTCTTAATTCTAAGAGGAAAACCAGGAGGCAATGTAGGAAGTGTGATTGTGTCTATCTTCTCCTGAAGAAATGGAGACCTGGGGGTGTCCGAAGATTTGCTCCCCTTAGTGAGAAAGCAGTGGAGAGGGAATCAAAGCAGATCTCATAGGACTGAGCACATTACCCACCACTGCCCTCGTGGTTAACACTCATAGCTATGAGGATTTGCAATCCTGGAGAGCCCGTGGCTATGGTTCTCACAGAGACCAACACCTTCCCACACTAAGCCTGATGTTTTCTCCCTTGTACTCCTAGACTGGCCTTGGAGCTTTGGAGAGAATTGTGTATACACGGGCCTCGCAGGGCCTCTCTGCTGCCTTTCTGCAAGTGCATGTCAAGGGGCCTCTGTAATTCTTCCGCCCACTGGCAGTCAGGGGTTCCGGTGGAAGGAAGGATAGGCTGGCACAGATCTGGTTTCTCATACTACACGCAGAACAAGGCTGGAAACAGCAAGTGTCAGATTGGCTCTTGGGTCCCCTCCATATCTTCTTCCTCCAGTTCTCATGCTGAGAACTTTGAATGTCAAGGGCTTCATGCTGTGCTATGTAGAAGCCACAGGGTGACTTTGAGCCCAGGGAGTGGGGTGTGTGTGTGTGTGTGTGTGTGTGTGTGTGTAATCCTCCAATGGTTTCTAGGAGAATGAATGCACATCTGCCTGAATATGCATGAGGTTGGAACCGAATGATTGTATTTAAACAACGATGAACTCCTTAAAGTTAACATTGACTGTAATACATTCTAATGGATTTTTAAGAAGTTGAAAGTGACTTGCGCATGTGTGGTGATATAGGAGTAATAGCAATTAAGTACTAGTAATGACTACATCATCATCGATAGGCAGCAACGATGCCGGGAATGGTAGCTGGAAATACACAATGCCTACTAAGTTCCAAGGTCTAGTGTAAACACTTTTCAACACTAACATGGTTAATCCTCACAGCATCCCCAGAGCTAGGACCATTCTAAGAAGGGGGAATCTGAGGCTCCTAGATGCTGAGTGAGTGTTCCAGGTGATTCCACAGGAATCAGGCCCAGACGATCGAGGAACAGACTAAATAGACTGTCATCTCATAACCCAGAACCGGGGACCTGAACCTTTCATGCCACTAGGCATAATGCAAAAATTATGTTTACAGAAGCATCTCACCAAGGTTGCAGCCTCTCCACGAACACACAAGACATCCCTTGGGATTGTCACTCATCCTACCTCCCTTGCCATTCTCTCTAGATAAGCTTATTGCTGCTGAAGGTATGACATTTCTTAGAAGCCAAACTTGACTCCCAAATGTCATATCCTCCTACCTGGCATGATTGCTTTGCAGAACTAATTTTTAAGTATTTTTATTTATTTGCAAGCAGAGAGTGACAGAGAGAAGAGAGAAGAGAGGAGAGAGAGAGAAGAGAGAAAAGAGAGAAGAGAGAGAGAGAGAGAGAGAGAGAGAGAGAGAGAGAGAATGGGCACACCGGCGCCTCCAGCCATTGCAAACGAACTCCAGATGCATGCCTCACTTTGTGCATCTGGCTTTACGTGGGTGGGTACTTGGGAATCAAACCTGGCTCGTTAGGCTGTGCAGGCAAGCAGCTGAACTGCTGTGCCATCTCTCCAACCCATAACTAAGTTTTTAAAAACATTGTTAATTATCTTAATGAATAAAGTTCCCATGGAGAATAACCAGGGTCTAGCAATGTCCTAAGCCAATGCCAAGAAGACATGTTTAGGCACGAGTGAAATGCATACCACCCTTCACAGGGTCTTCTTGACCAGGTGTTAATGGCAGAGGTTACAGGTGTAAGGGAGTCATTAGGAACGCTCACCTCCTGCACAGCACACTCTGACCCTAAGGGAACATTCATGCTGACTGTTCCCAAGAGGGCTCCACCGCTGGAAATCTCCAGTGTGGGGTCAGATTCTTGGAAAGCTGGAATGTCATTCTACGTGACCTCTGTAACAGGAGAGCTTAGACTAAAAGGCATGTTGCCGAATGCTTTCCATTGACCCACGGACACTGAAGGCAGGAAATGTTCTGTTCCAGATGCATCTGGCTTTATGTGGGTACCTGGGAAGTGAACTCAGGTCCTTAGGCTTAGGCTTTGCAGGCAAGCGCCTTAACCACTGAGCCATCTCTCCAGCCCTGACTTCTATTCTTGAAATGATGATGATGAATGTAGCAAATCCAGCTCCTACTTGCTGGACAAGTGGCAGAAGGAAAGAAAATCTCAGAGGCAGCCAGAACACTCCTCAACTGCTCCGATGAAGTACAACGCAATTAGTTTTGAAAACGTAAAGCCTCCTTTATGGGCCAGCAAACACGACTCTCAGGGCTTCGCTCTGCTTACTGATGTGTCTGTGTGGGAACTTGACTATGTTGATGAGCGTCTCTTGGACATAAACAGGAACCAGGAGGCATTTTATACTCAGTAAGCAAATAGTTCTCAGACATCAGAGCAAAAGTAGACATAATGAGCGGAATAGAAGAATATTAAACTTCTCAAACACTAGCCCCTTGTGTTCATCAAAATGGGCTTGAACGTGTTGGCATGTGGATGTAAATGTCTGAAGAGGGGAAGTATGTCTGTGATACATACATATATATATTTATGAATATATATACAATTTATGAATACATACATCTGTGAACTTTCTCTACTGAAACCAATGGCCATGTAATCACAAGATCTCAAATTCAATAACTAATATAGACTGCCTATACAAGTTACCCTGAAGAAAGTCCTTGTCCATGTTTTATAAAGAAGGCGTGGTCTCCCTCTAGCCCTGGCTGACCTGGAACTCACTCTGTAGTCTCAGGCTCAGAAGATGGCTCAGTCAGGTGCTTGCCATATAAGCCTTGAGGACCTGTGGAAATATTACCAGAAGCCACACGAAAGCCACGAGGCAGGCGGAGACAAGAGGATCCCAGGGGTGGGTAATCTAGCTGAATCAGTAGGCTCCATGTATAGTGAGAGGTCTTATCTTGAAAAAAAAAAGATGTGGGGCTGGAGAGATGGCTCAGCGGTTAAGGCGCTTGCCTGCAAAGCCTAATGACCAAGGTTCGATTCCTCGGTACCCACATAAAGCCAGATGCACAAAGTGGGGCATGCATCTGGAGTTCATTTGCAGTGGCTGGAGGCCTTGGTGTGTCCATTTTGTGTGTGTGTGTGTGTGTGTGTGTGTGTCTGTGTCTTTTCTTTCTTTCTCTCTCTCTGCTTGCAAATAAATTTAAAAAATAATTTAAAAACAATGTGTAGAGCAATGGGAGAAGCATGACAAAGATCTCAGACATTCACATGTATACACACACACACACACACACACACACACACACGCACACACGTGCACAAGCACTGCCTCCCCCCCCACGTGCCCCCTACAACCACATGCACCTACTCACGTAAACCACATACAAACACATGCAAAGGAAAAAGAGAAAAGAACAAGTCTGTGTTTGGCTAGACTAGGTACCTGAGTCTGGAAAGTAGGTTGTGTCTAAAACTCATGACAAAATGGAACATATTTAGACTGTGTGGTAATCTTTTGCATAGCACCCCCAATGACAAAGTGCCATGTTAATGCTTTGTTGTCATTTGTGTTTCTTCCCCCCTTTGGGTTTTTTTTTTTTTCTTTTCAAGGAAGAGATGGTCTCACTGTGGCCCAGGCTGACCTGGAACTCACTCTGTAGTCCCAGGCTGGCCTTGAACTAACAGAGATCCTCCTGCGTGCTGGGATTAAAGGCATGGGTCAGTGTTGTAATTGGAATGAAATGTCCCCCAGAGCCAGTGACTTCTTGGAAGGTGGAGCTCTGCTGGAGGTGGAGTGTTGCTAGGAACAGGCTTTGGGGGATGCAGCCCAGCTCCCAACTTGGCAAAGCTCAGCTCACTCTTGCTGCGTTCTGCCAACCGCTGTGGAAGGCTGTGATGTCCGGCCTCTGCTCTGCCACCCTTTCTCTGCTGCGGTGAAACTTCCTCTTGAGACTGTAAGTCACACTAAGGCCTTTCCTCCCCTCAGATGCTTTCGGTGGGGTGTTTTGTCCCAGTGACATGAAGGCAACTATAAGAGGTACTGACTTCAGAAAAATGACGGGCTCATAATATGAAGAAGCAGATACAGTGACTCTTTTCATAGATTTTGGAATTAATAGAATAATCCCTTCAAATAGACTAAAATAATCTTCTAAAATAATAGACTAAAATAATCTTCTAAAATAATCTTCTAATATTCCATAGTAAGATCTTGATGAAATGGACAGGTGATGGCAGGAAAGGGTGACTCTTTTGAAGAAAATTCTCCATCTTTGATTGATTTTTTTATTTTATATTTTTATTTTTTCAAAGTAAGGTCTCACTCTAGCCCAGGCTGATCTGGAATTCACTAGGTAGTTTCAGCGTGGCCTGGAACTCATGGTGATCCTCTTACCTGTGCCTCCCAAATGCTGGGATTAAAGATGTGTGCCACCACACCCAACCTTTGATTAAATTTTGACTGAGGAAGAAAACATGTGACGCAGCATTATAATTAATC
>PVHP010041163.1:0-15537 GCA_004024765.1 Zapus hudsonius | reverse complement strand
CATCCACATCAGGGTCTCTTAGCAATGAGAGCCGAAAGTCACAGATTCCATTAGCCCAGAGCTATCAAGGTATTGACGAGGCTGTGAGGAGACTTGTCCTTTATGGTAAGCTGCCTCGACACGCTTTCCTGATGGGGAAGGGGCCTGCCGTGTCCTCTGCATGCTTAAGTATCCTGAGGAACACGGGGAGGAGGGAAGGGGGCCATTAAACCAATTTTATCTTAGCCAAGGACTGCATCACATGTCTGAGATCAATATGACCCACAAGACTTATAGGTGGTTGATAGAGAGTAAGTTATCTTTAGTAAATTAAGGTAGGAGGTGAGGGGCTTGGGGCTGGGAGGAGACACACTCTTTTGAAAGATTAAGCCAGAAACTTCTCCACATAATTTGACACATCTCCAAAAAAAAAAATAAATGCTTTCTCTGCAACCGAATCTAAAATAGGTTCCATTCCCTAGGGGGCCATTTGTCGTGTGGGCCAGCTAAATAGATGAGAGCTGTCACCTCCAAGTCTAATTTTAAAGATTTTTTTAAAGGGACCATCTCCTAATAAATACCTATAAGCTGTACATCATTACATTTATTGGTTTCAAAAGGCATCATATTGGCTATTGGTCTACAATTGTTTTCCAAAGTATGTAGACGATACTTAATTTTCCTATAGACCTGATCAAGAGTCCTTAGAAAAGTCATACATATTCATATGAGTATTACATATTAATATATATTATGTAGTGTATACTTACTTACAAGATTCAATTATTTGGCATATAATTGTTTGTACTATATTTTACGTAATATATCATTTTAAATATAAATTCAATTACATTTAATTTAAAAGACTGTTTAAAGGAACTTTGATTTGACTCTTTTGGAAAGCGAAATAATGTTTTCTTTAATTCAATCATCTGTTCAATTAGCTTGGCTTGTGAATTTACATTCATGCTTTCTTAAAGCAAAAGGCTTTTATTATAATAGATGAAAATGTATATGCCTTTGGATAGACACACGTGATAAGTATGTACATCTCCTTGAGGATGAATATTCTGAAATGTAAACAGCGGGAAGAAAGTTCAGAACCCTCCTAAGAGATAGGATGGGCTGTTCTACGGAGAGCAATGTAGACTGGATGATACTCGCTCAACGATGTGGGAAAGCCAGGAGTGGAGGTGAATGAACTCCTGACGGAAGGAGGCTCTAGGCTTCCCCTGGCATGGAGGTGCTGAAATGGAATGGAAAGAGATCTGAACTCGCCAAGGACTTTGCTGAAGTAGTTTTAAAATCATCATGGGGATCCAAGGCCAAAGCCTCATTTCCCACTTGATGCCCACTGTAAATTTGCAAAAAAAAAAAAAGCTTGCAACTAAAAAAATATTGCATTTCTATATGTCTGTAACATGTGCCTTTTCCTTTGTCGTCACTAAAAAGAACTGGAAACGTGTGTTTTCCCTACTCCAAAGTGCATGGTCCAGAAATCCCAGCATGCCTCTGGGGTCAGCCTGCCCTTCCAGACTGCCCATGGATGTCCCTGAACTCTGCGGGAACTACCAGGGACTACAAGTCACTCATGCCCTCCAGATCTGTGCTTGCTTCCTGTGGTTTTAGGCACCAAAGTTGTCTGCAGCTGGGACTGGGGAGATGCACACTGAGTAAGAGTGTTTGCTGCACGCACAGGAGGAGTGAGCTTGATCCCCAGCACCATGGAAAGAGCCAAGTGCGCCTGAAAAACCAGGCACTGAGTGTGGCAGAGACAGGAGAGTTCTAGATGCGGTGAGAAATTCCTTCTCGGGAAAGTGAGAATATTGGACATCGCCCTCCACCCTCTGCACATGGTGCACACATCTGCAATCACACACGGGTACACACATGCACACACACGCGCATACACACACACATGCACACACACAGGCACACACACACACCTAGTAGCAGAATCTACCATGGTGCTACCGCTGATGAAGCAGACGAATGGCGTCCAGAGTCAGTGCTATATGGTGACCCTTACAAATTGTTCCCAAGAGGTAACTACAGGAAGAGTTGGGAATTCGAGTGATAAATGGAGAAGACAGAATTCCAATGGGATTTCACTTGATTCTCAGCGGTGGGAGCTTAGCACATTTGTCTAGATTCAGAATTGATTTTGTGGATATTTCATCTTGAGTATTGACCAGGACACACCTGGAAACCAAGGCACCATGCCTATTTATCTTTGAGTCTCCACAGGACCCACCGGGGGATCCAGACTGCATGTATGCAACACAGATCTGTTCAACAGCCCTTCCTCTGAGAGACCGTTGCAGGATGTGCCCTGTCTTGCATCACCCAGTTCCAAGTGAAAAGGAACCTTGACGTTTCGACTACTCAATCATTTTAGCCTAAGGCAGTCGGCAGAATAGACACGTGTTTATTGAATGAATAAATTAAATATCCTGTAAAACAATTCTAACAGAAGACTGAAAATAACCCAAAAGAGGAAGACTCTGAAGAGAAGCGGTAGACAAACCCAGCCCAGAAATATTCATGGGAGGTGATGGGAGTCTCAACGAAGAGGTTCATAATACTCTAGCGGAGATGACTTTGATGGCTTTAATTTAGAGATACGTAGCCAGGGTCTAAGCCCTCTTTGTCATTGATATACTTGACTGGCAGGCATGTATCTTCCTTGTCACAGTATCTGAGAGGCTAAGTAATGACTGGTGCCACTTGAGTGGAAAATTCTGCAGACTGTCAATACAATGGGTGTCAGAAACACATTGCTACTCATCCTAATCAGAGTAATTGTACACGCAGACCGGCCAGGGAGGAGAAGGAAATGAATGCCTGTCTGTAGGTTACAATGCAACTTCATTTAACCTTAACGGACCAGACAGCTGATATCATTTCTCCCTGGCACTCACTGAGATCCCAGTGTCAAAACAGCTTCTCATTTGCAATGTATGACAATTTCCTCCCATCTAAAAAGACACTGGCACAAGTCAATAGACTATAAATTGCACTTGGAAATAGGATCGTCTTAACTAAAGCCTGCCTGCTTTCCCCAGGAGGCCAATGGCTGCTCCCCCTCCTTTTAATCATTTGTATGTTTAGGTGTTCGGTCAATTTACTGTACACTTGTAATGTCTTATAGCCAAGACCATCAATCAGATTTGGTGTGACAAAAATATCCGGCTACAATATTACAGGTTATTAAAGGAATGATGGGAACAGGCTGCATGCATTTACTGGGGTCCTTTTTTCTCATTTCAGAAAAACTGTCATGGACCTACACTGGTGATTCATCTTCTCCCTGCCCTCAACAGGTGGTTGCTGAAAGTGGACTTTGATGAGCTACTTTCATACATCTCTTTGATCTTTCCAAACATCTCCACCCAAACTTCTTTTCCCCCTCTCTTTTCTTTCTTGCCCAGAACATAGCATAACTTGTAGAAAGGTGTAAAGACCTAACACAGATCATTTTTAGCTAGGCGATTGGAAGACAAATGATATTCTGGCAATTTTCACAAGGTACTCCTGCTTTGACTAATCTCCTACAATGGAGACTGAACCGACACCCAGACATTTGGGAGACCCCATTTTTAAACCTGATGCTTGGGCCATATATAAGTTATTCATAAGTGCAAACCTAGGGCTGGAGAGATGGCTCAGCAGTTAAAGCACTTGCCTCCAGTGCCTAAGGCCCCTGGTTCAATTCCCCAGGACCCACATACACCAGACCCACAAGGTGGTGGCCCTGGTGTGCGCTAGCTCTCTCTTTCTCTCTCTCTTTCTCTCTCTCTCTCTCTGTATCTCTCTGCTTGAAAATGAATAAATAAAATTTAAAAAAACAAAACATTTTAAAAAAATAAGTGCAAACCTAATTTTCTTGTGTGTGTGTGTGTGTGTGTGTGTGTGTGTGTGTGTGTGTGTGTGTGTGTGTATCTTTCTGTCTCTGGTGTGCATGTGTGCTGTCTGCATGTTCCATTTGTACATGTGTATACATGTGTGTGTGGCCAGAGGACAACTTTGGGTATCAATTCTCAGGAACGCTGTCCCCCTCTTTTTGAGATACTGCAGTGTCTCGTTAACCTGGAGCTCTCCAGTTAGGCTAGCCTGGCTGGCCAGTGAGTTCTAGAGTCTTCCTGTCTCCATGTCCCCAGCACTAGGATCACAGGCATGTGCCTCATATCAGCATTTTACCTTGGTGCTGGTGGCTAACTCAGGTCCTCATGTTTATAAAGCAAGCATTTTACAAATAAGAAAGCTAATTTTTAACTTATCTGTCTAACTCAAAGAAATTGGTTGCTATTCCTTTAGATAAACAAATTGAAAATGGTAGTTTAAATTGACATTGCTTTATTTTCCTGAATGCAAGGAAGGACCAAGAAGAAATAACCACAAAATTGTCACAAAAGAAGCCTCTTAACCTCTTGGCCATTGGAAGTTCCTTATTACCCCGGTGACTACCTGTCAACCAAGCACTTTGTTTTCTAGTGCAAAGGCTGAATTTTTTAAATCTTTAATTTCTAGTGACGCTCTTTACAAGTATAAAACACATTGAAGGAAGAAGTTAGCATTCACTGTGCTTCAAAATGACATTCCTAGACAAAGCCATCAAGCCTGGCTCTGAGGAGGCCTCAGGTTCATACAAGCTAGATGTGAAACTTGACATTATGGACTGACATGTGACTGAAACAGATCTCAAGACAAAGCACTGTGCTTTGAAGGAAACTAGCATCACAAAAATGAGTTTGTAGGTTTGTGCACAGTTTGATTTTTAGTTGCTATCGTTTTGTTTTGGGAGATTGGAGGGGGTGTTATTGTTTGGTTGATTTTGGTTTTTTGGGTTTTAGTGTCATGGAAAACATTTCAGCACCACCTTCTTATTTGTCTCCAGTGGCTGAAAGCACTGAGCCACCATGTGGCCCCAAGTTAGCAAATAGACTATTATGTTTCTTTTTAAAAATACTATAAGGATGAGGGGCTGGAGGGATTGCTCAGTGGTTAGAGGCACTTGCTTACAAAACCTGATGGCCCAGATTCAATTTCCTAGTACAGACAGAAAGCCAGATGCACAAAGTTGTGTATGCATATGGAGTTTGTTTACAGTGGCAGGTGGCCCTGGCGCACCCATTCTCTCTCTTGCTTTCTCATAAATAAATATTTTTAAAAGTCTATAAAGATGAATCATTTGTTCCAACATTTCTTCAAGTAAGCATATAAGGTAATTATAGCTTTACTGCATATCAGGTCCTTTCCCCAGTGGTCTGGGCTCGCCCAGAGAAAAATGTGCTCATGGGCCTGTGTGGAATATGAGGAGCTTCAGAAATGGACATAAGAGTAGGAATCCTAATTAGGCAAACATGTTCATTTTCTCTTAAAATAGATGTACTTCATTAGAAATACAAAGGTCTCTTTTAACGGGTTGTTGCTTCTCACCACATGAGGACTATGTGACTCAACTCATCTAAGGATGAGTAGCAGTCCCATGTGTGCCAAGGGATCGTCCAACATATCTCCCAAGCATGGGGGTCTTCTCAGGAGAATGTCATACTACGATTGGCAAGGCAGAACAAGATTCTGTTACCACACTGTCCATGAGCCAGTTGTCACTGTTATAAATACTCAGACTCCAGATGCAAGAAAAGATCAAATGGTAACTTCACTCCCCACTCACTTTCCAGTAATGATTACTTTTAGGTCTGCCTAAAAAATAAGCATATGAAGTTCCACTTCATATTCAACAACTGGCACATACTTCCCTCTGTAATTTTCTTCCTTTTTGTTGAGTTTTGTTAGATCTAATTGAGTAAAAGGGAAAATGGGACATGAAGAACAATGGATTAAGAAGCTTTCTATCACTTACAATTGATGTTTTAAAAGAAAATAAATGGTGATCGTTAATCTCTGGTTATGAACTTGACAGGACTTAGAAATCACTATGGAAACAAATCACTTGACATGTCTGTTAGGGTGGTTCCAGATTAGATTACCCGAGGTGAGAAGATCCACCCTACCTGGCACCATTCCATGGGCTGGGGGTGTCGAGTGGAGAAGGCCAGCTGAGCAGTAGCATCCACCTTCTTCACTCTACTTCTTCCCCGCTGATGGGAAGATCTAACAATGGTTTCCTGCTCCTGCCATGCTTTCCCCGCCATGACGGACTTCCCCTCAAAACTGTAAACCAAAGATAAACCCTTTCCTTCCTTAAACTGCTTCTGCTCAGGTATTTTGTCCCAGCAATGGGAAAATGACTAATACATTAGCACATGTAGTCAATTAAGTATTTATATTATGCATGTTACAGAAATTAATTGTAACATAGTGTCAGCATGCACAAACACACACACACACAAAGCATGTATCGCATGTACACAACTTTTAAATGCAAAAGCAAATGGCTAATTTCTGCAATGTCCCAACTTTCTCACAATCTCAAATACCCAGAACATACGTAAGCATCACTGTTTCCTCCTTTTGATCTTGCGTACTTGAATTTCAAGCATCATGATTTTGTTTCTTAATTAGTTCCCTTATTCCTGATAATTTGAACTTGAAGCTACATAAGGGCCAATACCTTTCATCTAAGTATTTGCCAAAATAAGTTCATGGGAGGAGAAGTCTAAGTAGCATTTCTAGTTCCTGTTCTTGGGCAGAATGAGGGCCCAACAGACTGAATGATTAGCCTCTGATCTCAGCCACTGCTGATGAGCTATGAAGCAGACCTACGCCATGGGACGGAGGAGAGAAGCAGTCCGTGTGGCTGCCCCTTCTTGCAGCGGCATCCAAGGAGGTTATCCCTTCAATTGAATATCTGTGGCATGCATATGAAATGAGTTTGGAAAAAGATAGGCGCCAAATGTAGGCCTTATCTAGGGTGAGGTGGCTTAGCCATTGTGTGGGGGTTTCTCCATTTATCTTTGTGTACCCTGGGTCTTAACAAGTGCCCTCTATATGGAATTACAAAACAGAAGTCTGAGGGTATATATGCTCCACCTCTGATACCAGATCACTCCCCAAACCATGATTTACTAAAGTACTCCTAGAACTTACTGAAAGCTACTACGCTAATGGTGATGTTTAATTACAAGGCAGGAATACAAATTGAATAAGCCAAGGGGAGAAAGAGGGCAGAGAT
This sequence comes from Zapus hudsonius, assembly GCA_004024765.1. NCBI lineage: Eukaryota > Metazoa > Chordata > Mammalia > Rodentia > Dipodidae > Zapus > Zapus hudsonius. The sequence goes on along the minus strand of PVHP010041163.1, from coordinate 8,420 downwards.
AGAAAATTCTGTTTATATTCTAGTCTCCAGCTGTGTTACACTGTCCAAACTGACTCACATCCATGATTCAAAGGCTTGTCCATCTGGGCATTGGCCTGAGCTTTGGTTCCAATGTTTTTATTGAGACTTTATCACATAGAAAAATTGATTGTCCGCATGGTAAAACTCAGCCTCCAGATCAAATGATGCAGGTAATCCTTCTGGAGTGGCCAGCCTCCACTCTAAATGAAGATCAAGTAAGACACTGATTCCCTCACAGAAGCCAAGCATATAGATTTCTTTGGCCAAGGCCAAATTCTTCACTTCACAACAGAGCCCCCATTTTAAACCAAACATACTTAGCCATTAGCCATTGCTAATGCATGAGGCCATTGAAAGAAGTGATTGTATTAGCTTATTACATAGTCTAGTGAATTTAAAATGTTGCAATATTACATCTTAAAGCATTCATATTTGTCTTGTTTAGGTCATTCACACTTTTGTAACAAACTCCCATTGCCAGTGGATCAGGTGGAAAGAACACTGAGGGGGGAGAGGGAGATAAAACTGTCCCCCATGGACACTGTGTTGGTTTCCAAGGTTGTCCTAGAAAAGTACCACAAACGCAATGGCTTAAAACAATAGTAATTCATTCTCATAGTGTAGAGGACATGAGTCCAAAGTGGAGGTGTCAGAGGACATGGGAGAGCATTCGTACTGGTTATGGTTTGCACCCTCACTCCAGTGCCTACTGCTGGCTCCCTTTGCCTCCTCCTCTTCCAGTGTAACTGACTTCTCTTCTCTATCAAGGACACTTTGTCATTGGTTTGGGGCCTACTCTGGTAACCCTGGATGATTTCATCTCAGTATGTTTAACTTGATGACGTTTGTAGAGACACATTTAGCAAATAAGCTTAGATGCATGTGTTCCAGGAGTGGTGACATGGTCATCTCTTCAGGGGATCAGACATTCAGACCCTTGCAGACAGCAACAGATACTGAAGGATAAACATGGGATTTGGAATAAGACCTGAGTTCTCATCCTGGGTTACCATTACCACCAGGCACTTAGGAGAATGTAGGTCTATCAGTTCTGCCCAGACTAAGGGTTCCAGAATTCATAATCCCAGTACAATGGGACAGTTCTCTTCTTGGATCTAAACTTTCCATTAGCATTCATTGAATTTATACTGTATGGGAGTATTTTAGCATCTACTTTATGCTACCATTGACTAATGAGATTGTAGATGGTTATCTAACTCCCCTAGCTTTCCTTCAAATGATTATATGTTAAGGAGCCTACATAGGTAATCTATGTTTTAATAAAAATTCTGAATTTTATGTTTGCCCTTGCTAACTTCTTGTTCATTACTGCCCAGTTTTCTAGATTGCCAGTCCTTTTTTTTAACTTTTTACTGACAGTTTACATAATTATAGACAACAAACCATGATAATCCCTTCAACACCCCCACTTTCCCCTCTCAAATTTACCCTTCATCACATCCTATTCTCCAAGATAGTCCCAAAGTCTGCTTCAAGGGGCAGAACCAGACTCCATTTCTTAATGGTGGTTTTGTTTCTGTTTCATTTTATTTCAACATAAGGTCAATCTGTTGTAGCCCAGTCTGATATCAAACCCTCATCCTCCTACCCAGTCCTCCTCAGTGCTTGGGGATTGCAGAAAGGCACCACCACACCCAGCCCAGCCTCTCATTTCCTGATGACAGTTGCAAAGTTCTGAAGAGCACAGCAGACCAGAAATATTGCGGCCACCACTATTGGTCAACACAATGTAACACATGCGGAAACACATGAAAATGGTGCATGACATAAACTGGGAACAGGACACAGAGGAAAACATGAACGTCAAAGAGCACAGGCAAAACCAGCTCTGAAACTTGAGAAATAAGTATGGAAAACAGAAACACAAAAGGTTCGTTTGAGCTCTTTTTGGCTTTTCACCTTTCCTGGACTTCCAGATCCTTGCTCGCTTTCATTTGTAGTCTGATAGTTGGTTTGCAGTGGCAAGAGAGCCTGTCTCAAAGAAGGTGGAGCACAGACACCTCAAAGTTGCCCTCTGACCTCCATATGCATGTCCTCCCCCCTACATGCACACACATAGAGATTCAAACACATAAATAAATGTAAACTTTTAAAGTAAAAAGAAATAGATGCAAATAATTTTAGGGCTAGAGATGTAGCTCAGAGGCAGAGCACTTGCCTAGCATGTGCAAGGTCCTGGGTTCCATATCTAGCATGACAGATTATTATTATTATTATTATTATTATTATTATTATTATTTTATAATACAATTTGTTGCATGGAATATACCCAAAATATTACTATTTTGGATATATTTTACATAAAAATTATTAATGAGGCATTTTACATCCTTTTTATATACTAAGAAATCTAACATTTATACCTTACACTTATAATACAACTCTACTCAGAAATTAAATCTTATCAATATTTAGATATTGCAAAATGTGGCGTGAAAAAGGAGATCTACATAGCCATGTTTATTTGAATATACTCAAAAGTCTCTGATCCTCTGGATTCAATTTCTCTTTCATGGAAAATGAAGTGGCATGAATTCAATTTCTTGATCATGCTAGTCATATGTGACTAGTTAAAGTGTGATTTAGAAGCCCAGGCTGAGCCCAGGAGAAGAAGCCAAAGGAACTTTTAAACGAGCTGAAGAAGTTGGGAAAACATACAGAGCAGTTCATCATTCCAAGTACATTCCCAGCCCAAGAATCTGCATGAAATTAGTGACTATTCAACGCCAAATTTAAAATTCTAACATGACCAGAACTCCAATAGCTAAGAAAGCAATAGATCAAATAGACCACAGATAGATCACATAGGAGAGTTCAAGGCTCCTCAGAGCTGGCCTGGTTCTGCAGAGACCAGGTACTTTCCCACTGCTAAGGGGGCTGACTGCCATTTCTCTTGTGTTGTTGAGCTGGGCTCCTGTCCCTCCTAATCTAAGATGTGATTAAATTGAATGCCTTTCTAAATCTGTTATGTACTTTGTATGTAATGTCTTTACTATTGGGTTTGAATACAATTGCACTAGATACATTAATTGATTCATTTAATTTTATTTTCCGTTCTTTGAGTTGGAGCCTTTGGGACTCAATATGTAAAGTAATATGTAAATTGGGACTTTGAGGCCAGAAGACTTGGCAGTTTTTTTTTAAATAAGACTCAGGCATTTCTTGAGTCAGTTAAGAAAGTAATTTCAAACAAAGCAACCTTCACTTGTCCTTCTGTGTGATTGAATTTTGGTGTACACAAATATATATATGTATATATATATTGTACTCAGAAATCAATTAATATGAATTGATCTACCTCAAAGAATATAATGTGTCTATGGTCATATCTCTCCCAGAATTTTTCTAGCCCTTATGATAATATAGAATACAACAAGGTTTTACAGTTCACATAACTTTCCAAAGAATAAAGCAGAGAGGGTTGCAAAACAGAAATAATCCATGAACAATAATCACTCGGGAGTGGAGTGTAGCTCAGTGGTAAAGTGCTCGCTAAGATTGCCCAAGAGCCTGGGTTCAATCCCTCACACAGCAAAATAGAAATAAATATTTTTTGGAAACCAACAATTATCCATCCATTGATTGATTGGGTCAAAAAATTCAACCCCTACTTGTTGCTACTACTGCTAATTTATTAATATTGGTATTCTTAATGAAGAACAGATACTATACTCAAAAAACTTTTTAATATTTTGTTTATTTATTTGCAAGGAGAGGGGGAGTGCACCAGGTACTGCAAACAAACTCCAGATGCATGCACCACCTTGTGGATCTGGCTTTACATGAGTACTGGGGAATCAAACTCCGGCGTTAGGCTTTGCAGGTAAGCGCCTTAACTGCTGAGCCAGCTCTCCATCCCTGTACTCAAAGTTTTAACTAAACTATTCTCCTAGGGACTCAGAACTTTCAGAGATACATAGATGATAATCTTCCCTGTATTCAAGGAGCTTAAAATTTAAGTGCCAAGGTTGATATCAACAAAAGATGCTCTAGGAATTGAGAGAATGAAGGGACATCTTTTGAACCCAAAGAAATTGAGTTTTCTGTTTTGCTTATGCTTAAACCCAGTTACTGTGGGTGTGAGCAGGATTCTGAAAGACAGCTTTAAAATGCAACTAAGTTGATTTTAAAATAACTCTGTTCTTGGCTGTTAACTTCCTCCTTCCAAATAAATGCCATTTCTCTGGGTTCCGAGGAGATCACAGCGTGAATGTAATCTCTCAAGGGTTGTCACCATCCCTTCCTAAAGTGTGGCGGCCCACACAACAACAATCCTGGCAATTTCATCGCTCACCACAGTTAATATATTTCAGTATGATCAAACCATAGTTTACAGGAAATTGCTATACTATTGATGTCATGGATGAGGAAATCAGTACATGAGATAGCCAAGCCCTAGAAATCGGACAAAATGAGAAGCTGGAGCATGGAGCGTGTTTGTGCTGAGATAACATTAACACTGTGTGTGCTGTGGCCAAGGGTTTCCAGGGTGGAGATGATGTGTGAAGTCCAACCAATGGCCTCAATGTCAAGGTGGTAGGGGGTGTGGAGGGTGCTGAGCCACAATGTCATTGTTGGAGAGAGGTGAGCGCTCATAGGCCTAGGGGGTCTTTTGAGTTTGACTTGATTTTCATTTTTTTTAAATATTTCTTTATTGTCCATAATTAGATACACTGAGTGAGCAATAATGTGTTGTCCCCAATTCCCTGATTTCCCTCTTCCCTGTCCCCAGTCAGCTTGATATCCTCCTCCATAGGCAGTCTGGATCAGTCCATGGGGTAGGGGGTTATGGATAGCCTAAGAGTCAACCCGGTTCCACCCCCCCTTGTATGTTGTTACTGAGGGGGGCCATGTCTCTAGATATTCTCCTCCACCATGGCTCTTACAACCTTTCCTCCCCCTCTTCCGCTCAGTTCCCTGAGTCATGATGGAGGAGTATTAAGGCTGCTTTATTGTTGAGGTCTTAGGGGGTCTCTGTACTTCTGCTTGAGGTTGTGTTGAATATCATTTGCGTCTGTCTTGCTGCCTTATCCTGGGTTGACTGATTGGCTGTGGTTATGGGTCTCTTGCTTATCCCACCACTCTCTGCTGGGTTCCATGTGGATCCTCCACAGTAGGTCTGGGGTGGCTCATCTCTTGCCAGGATGTCAGCTATCGACCTGCGGCTCATTGGTAGGGTTGGAAGAGCCACAGCTCTCTGGCTGCATTCTGAAAAGTACAAACAGAATCTCCATTGGAGAGTGAGATCAGTATAGGTTAACTGAGATACACATTTTTGCATTGGCTAGATTCTATTGTGAGTAGTCTCTTTGTAAATCACTTGTAAAGTGAATTTCTCTTTGGGGGTCCCAAGATTTTGGTTCCCATTGCATTTCATTCTGAGTTCCCAGTTCCAGTTAAGGGCTCCCTGTCTTGGTTCACTGTTCTCTCCCAGTAGGAAATGTGTTCAATCTACTCATGGCGGCCGACTGCGTTTCATATCAGTGGTCTCTGTTTATTCCAACTGTCATTAACCAGCTTCCCCTGGCAGCTTATGCAGTGCCTTCCAGCACTGCACTAACTACCATCTGGGGGCTGGTTACCATTCTGGACCTCAAAGGGTCTCTCGATGCTAATCGATGGCATTCTGTGGTTTCTTCAGCAACAGGTCTTGCCTCAGCCCTGGGGTGGGCATTCAAGAGCTTTGACAGAATCCTGTCTTATTTTTGGGACCTCATGGGTCACTTTGGTCAACAGCTCAGTGAGGAAAGGAGCCAGTGACTGGGACCAGGAGTTGCCAGACTGATCAATTTTTCACAGGCTTAGACTCTCTTCCCTACTATTCACAGCCCCTCTTGCCAGACGACGCCCACTACTTGCTCAATAGGTTACATTATGAACGTGAGGATTTTATGATTTCTAGCCCAGAAAGACCCAAGCCCAGTAGGAAGCATGAAAGCCCATAACTCCATATCTGATCCCTGGGGGCCCATGGTGGTGAGATGTGGTCCCCCAGGGACTGAGCAGCTCTGCTTCATATAGGTCGCTGGCTGCATGGCCTCTTATTGGCTGGTAACCCAGCCATCCCTGTGAAGCACCCACCAGACAGACAACTCTACATACGAAATCATATTGCTGACCAGCAGCTGACCCCAGATGCATGAACCAGCCCACCAGAATCAGCAGAGCACCCCAATGCAAACTGCTGACCAACAGAAGTCTGAGTTAGATCAATAATTTTTATTTAAGCTACCATTTTTTTAGTTTGCTGTCCATAAAAATATATATATATATAACTGTCCCAAGCAAACCCTTAAAAGGATTTCTAAGGCCAAGCGTTGTGGCACAAGCCATTAATGCCATTGTGAGGGAGGCGGAGGCAAAATTGCTATGAGTTTGAGGCCAGCCTGGAACTTCAGAGTGAGTTCCAAGTCAGCCCAGGCTAGAGTGAAACCCTACCTCAAAAGAACAAAAATAAATTAATTAATTAAATAAATAAAAGGATTTCTGCATGAAAATGACAGCTATAACTAATTGTTACAATGGTGAAGATAAAATTATGTTAAGGTTCCACAGACAGACCCCAGCAGTCAACAGCAACTTGCTTTGGGTCCAGGCAATTAGCTTTTGAGCCTAAGGAGATCCTTGAGTTTCTAATAATTCTTTGAAAATCTTCAGTGCCCAATCTCACACTTGATCTTGGTTGCACATACATTCCTCTGCATTACTTCTTCTTCTTAAAATGCCCATGGTTCTAGGCTTTATATACTCCTAGTAGATTCGTATTGCAAGATGTCACCTTAATTTTATGAAGACAACAAAGATATTTTTGATTTTTCATTGGTTAAAGCACTTTTCTGAAAGACCTAATGGCCAGAGTTTGATTCCCCAGTACCCATGCAAAGCCAGATGTATGAAGTGGTGCATGCATCTGGAATTCGTTTACAGTGGCTAGAGGCCCTACTGTGCCTATTTTTTCTCTTTCTCCCTCTCTCTCTCTCTCTCTCTCTCTCTCTCTCTCTCTCTCTCTCTACCTCTCTGTGTGTGTGTCTCTCTCTTATCTCTGCTTGCATATAAATTTAAAAATATTTTTTTAAAAATGAAACGAAGACTGATTCTCAGAAACGTAGGTTCATAATTGACTCTGTAGGAAACTAACTTAGCTGAACTAATTTGACCAGATTGATGAGAAACTACATCTGATATATAGGACTGGGAATTATTTTGTATGCTCAATAGAAAGCATCTAAAAAAAAAGAATAAAAATTTCAAGAGAAGATTAAAGTGCCTAATTTATGATCTCTTAATTTAGCAAAAATGCTAACGCAAAAGCAGTTCTGTGAATTATAGTAACATGTTTATGCTGTTTTCTGATGTTGTGTATTTTTTCAACTGAACTTTGGACATATTCTAACATCTCAGCCCATGAAGAGGTAGACTGAGCGGAAAACAGAATATTAAGCATCCTCTTCTATGTGTCCCCAGGGAGTCTTTGCTAATATTGTATATTGCAACAACATGGCTTGGATGGCTTATTAATGGCAGCAAAGCAGAGTGAATGCTACATGTAATGATCATAACAATAAAGGTTATTTATACTCTGCCTGGCTGCAGCTCGCTTTAGAGGCCTTACAAAGATACACTTAAAACACTAGCAATACAGAATAAAAACAGGGCAAACTGCCTGTGGGTGTGAGAAAGAATGAGAAGGATGTGTCCTGGCAAAGCTGAATTGCAGACCTTTGTCCAAATTCATAAGCCTTTACATCTTCCCTTTTCTAAGGCTGGAAACATGTCTGGGAGTGTACAGCAAGCCACGGTTTCAGGTGAAAAGGAAACTCTGACTTCTCAAACAGTCACCACTCCCAAACGAAGACTCGGGGCATCTTGGCATTCTGGGGCTTCATAATGCACTTCCTTCAGAATGGTGATCCTGAAGACAGAAGAATGGGACAGACAAAGGAGAAACATAGAAGTGGCAGAGGAGTAATGTCACCCTTTATTTCACTTGCAAACCCTACACAGTGGCCACATACACTGACGGTGACTTTTTGACCACCCAGCCACTTACCCTGAAGGTCAAATATCTACTAGTAAAGTATGCATCAAGATAAAGAACTTATAGTACAAATACAGGTTCACAATAAATCTTCATGGGAACACAAATCTTTAATGCATATCCAGTGAAAGGTCAGTTTCTAAACTAGAATCCATTTTTCCCCTCCTGGCACTCTGTCCCAGCTCACTCCTCTCCAAGAAAGTTATGACCACCCCTGCCCCCCTCCCCTACTGAACTCAATTCTACATACATAAGCATTTGGGTGTGGTCAGTTTTTATGAGTGACAAAAAAAAAAATCACGATTTGTACTCTCACTACTGGATTCTAGTATCTAGATGC
>PVHP010041162.1:0-15544 GCA_004024765.1 Zapus hudsonius | reverse complement strand
CTCTCTCTCTCTCTCTCTCTCTCTCTCTCTGCCTCCTCTCACTCTCTCTCAAAATAAAGAAATAAAATATTTTTTAAAAAGAGAGAACTTCTTTAGTCTAAGAACAGCCTCTAAGTCTGGGGCTGGAGAGATGGCTCAGCAGTTAAGGCACTTGCCTGCAAAGCCTAACAACCCAGGTTCAATTACACGTAAAGCCAGATGCACAGAGAGACTCATGCATTTGGAGTCCCTTTGCAGTAGCTCAAGGCCCTGGAATGCCCTAGAATGCCCATGCTCTCTGCCAGCCTCTCTTCTTTCCATCTTTCTGCTTGCAAATAAATAAATAAATAATATTTTTAAAAGTCTCTAAGTCTGATAAAAGTACCTAAGTATGTATACAATGGCAAAAGGCATTTTTAAGATCAGGATTAAGACAAGAATGTTTTTTATTTCTAACACTGTGATGGAGGTTTTGTTCAATGTTATTAGGCCAGATAAAGAAATTATAAGTATCCTAACTTGAAAAAGAGAATACTATTTTTATTAACATAATATAAATGTTTATGTAGAAAACCAGCAGCAATTGGTAAAGTTACAAGATCTAATGAAGAGTTTAGAATGGTACAAGATATATAAATATAGAAAAATCAGTTGTATTTCTGAAATTAAAATTTTAAAAATATATTACTTACATGGGCTGGGAAGAAGGCTTAGTGCTTCATGGCACTTTCTTGTAAAGACTGCTGGCTTTAATTCACCAGTGCCCATGTGACACCAGATGGTTTACCTGCAGCTGAAGTCCCTAGTGCACGCATGAACATGCACATATACATACACACATATACACACACATATACACATAAGCACACACACATACACACGTACACACATAAGCACACATACATGCACACACGTACACATATAAGCACACACACATACACATATAAACACACATACACACACATAAATACACATGTGCATACATACACACATGCACACATATATACACACACATACACACACAACACATATACACATACACACATATTCACACATACACTCATACACACATACACACACAATTTTTAAATAGTAAAATAAAAATATATGTATCATTAACAATAGTATCAGCAAACATGATGTACTTTAAGAAAAATACGATGAGAAAAAGCACAATTCTTATATACTTCAAACTTCAAACTATTGCCAAGAGAAATAAAACTCTAAAACACCATGCTCATGAGTCAGATGACATAATATTGAGATAATTTCTTCCAAAATCATCAATAAATAGAAAGTTCTAGACATAAAAGAAAATTTGGGAGGTGATAGTTATATTTTTATTGTAATGACTTCACATATGTCAGAATACATGAAATTGGGTGTCTGTCAATTAGACTTGACAAAACTGTTATGAGATAAATACAATTTTCCAAAAATGCTAATATGCATCAACACCTTAAATACATTAATGTGTTGGGTACAGAATTGATATTTCAGGCATCTAGTCCAGTAAAACATGGCCCATTGAAGACGCGCTCACTTGCTTCCTAACCACGCTTTACTAAAAGGGCAGTTATGAAATTTATGAGCACAGCACAGGGCGGGAGCCTCAAAGAGAAGAGAGCTGGAGAGAGGACAACTGGAAGGCTTTTGAAGTCTGGAAACCGTGATGACTGATTTAGTACACCACAAAAGGCCAAAGAGAGGCCAACGTCTGCAGTGAGGTGGTCTTATATGCCTGCTCACTGAGAGTGCCAACCTTGGGAATGAGAGGCTCTGGAGAACTGTCTGAGAAGGAATAGTGGAGCCAAGATATGCCTCAGACCTCCCTGTGCATCTGGATCACAGGCCTGCTGCCTCTGCATCAAGAGGTGAACACTATGGAGAGCTGAGACACTGGGTCTCCAGCTACAAAACATGTAAGGAGGTCTACATGTGACAGAAAGGCCCAGAACTCCTTCCTCACACTGCACTGAGCAAGCTAAACTATCTCCAATAGAATACCGAGAGAGCTTTCTTAAGAAAACTGATTATCTCAGAATTTAAAAAAGTAAGATGTAAGCCTCTGAAAATGAGCTCATTCAGTGAAACAGTCCAGGCTGGGTGTACTGTAATGAAGCCTTTATTCAGATTATTGTGGCATAACACACACACACACACACACACACATGCATGCATGCATCTGTTACTTCTCACTTGCTGTCTACTGCCGAATTTTCAACATGAGTGGACTGCGAAAAATCACCTGACATCAGAGAAAAACCTCCAACAAATGAAAGAAAAGAAGAAAATCAGTATCAAAGTAGAACAAATGACACTTATTGTCCCTGGAGAGCAGAGGCAAGCCCTGAAGTAAAAAAGAAAAAAAAAAGATAATTAAATAAAACTAGAATTTAAAAAAATCTCTCATAAAGACAGAAAAAGATCTTTAGACATAAGATATCAAAAACAATCCAGAAGGTTTGAAAAAATTCTAAGAAATTATAGGGGGAGGACATAGAAATATAGAAATAATATATCAATGTATGGGGACATCAGAAGCATTGTAAGAGCTCAAGAAATAGAAACTTAAACTATTGGAGAAAAATAAAATTCAACACAATGGCTCATCCCTGATGGAGAAAAATTCCTCTCCAAACTGGAAGGCCCTCCCAGGGACCAAGTGAATGAGTGAATGAGTGAAGTAAAGCAGCATCAGCAGACCCCGTACCTGTGGGCTTCACGAGACGAGAGTAGTGACGCAGAGAACATGTTGCTTATGTGGTCAAGTATGTGAGACACAAAGTATTAGAATGCATCATGAAACACGTGAAAGCAAGCTGCATGCCAGCCCCCCCCCCAGGTGGACAAAATATGGGAAAAAAACAATAATTCAAGCATGCAACAATCTCATTACCATCTATTCCAGTCATAGGACATCAGTCAGCATCTTTCTTCTTGTCTTGGTCCCTAGCCTCACCGCTTTGGCTTTTAGGCCCAAGCACGCTGGGATATCTCAGCACATGTCTTCAACACACATCCTGGGGAAGTCTCTTTGGAGCCTGCTTCACCGATACACACGTACACCAACATCACATTATTCAAGATCACACATCTGCACATAAACATATACACACATATACTCCAGTACATACTTAAATCTACAAATGCACACTCCAACTTGATGCATGTTCAGACCACATACCCCCACTTGGACTGACATTCCTAAACATACATACTCCCATCCATACTCCAACCCACACATGTGCACACAGACTCATACACACATCCTCCGAACTCATTCATACACAATCACACACCCTTGCACACACAATGACCTGTTTCAGTGATCAGGGAAGACGTCTTAGTGTCTTAGCTTCCAGAGCAAAGGACGGGGTCATCTCACATGAGAAATGTGGTCTGTGATGTGAAGGAGTGCCAAGAATGTGCTTTCCAAAGTGCAGGTTTATTTTGCAGAGCTGGAACTCACTCCTGCATTGGGTTATAGGGCATCCAATGCTGGAAAGAGAAGGAAGACAAAAACACTCACGAGAAATCGAAATAAGGTCTATAATTTACAATCTTGCTTCCTATCTGTTCCTATATTTTGCTAGACTTGTAATAGTTTGTTTTCGGATTTATATGTAAATTAAGCAATAACATCCTCTAATTGTTTTGCACCCTGCCTCTTTACTGCCCTTTAATAGTTCGTAATTTTCCCCCAGTGCTTTCACTGTAAGCTTTTCAGAAGGAGGCAGAATCAATTCTTTCCTGCTCTGGGCCCTGCCAACAGTAAGTCTTCCTCTCACACCACTGATCCCAATCAGGGTGAGGCAGTACCCAGGGCTGCTCACAGGTACAGGATTCACAACTCCCAGCACCTCTAACGAAGGCCTGCACTGTTGTGTACAGTCAGCCTAAGGATGGACTGAGGGCCAGAGACAGCCAAATCGTGCTTCCTTTCTGAGCTGCATCTAGAGATGGGTGGTGGCCACACATCAGGGTGATTGGAAGATGTGGACAAAGAGAGTTCCAGAAGCCGGCACTGCCATCCAGAGCAGTACCTTTAGTCTGGCTTCCCCTAAGCTAACATTAATATTGCACTAGTTGTACTGTGACTTCTGTCAGCAATTCGTTTAACATAAAAACTGGGAGGAGAGGATAGCCTCTTACTACTGCTACTCTGCTTGCTATTCAGTCCTACTGGGGACATCACTCTTACTATCTTTAGCAGTGGATTCTTTTTATTTTTTTTTTCAACCTCAATCAGATGCCAAGACACATGGGCAATGGATCCGACACCTGTAAAACTTTTGAGTTGTTTCCATTGGAACATTCCTCGTATTATAGACAGCACTGAGAGATCTCCCCAGCTGGATAGCATTTCCAACATTTGTCATTACTTTAGATTAAGCTTTTACCCCTAGGCCCTTATTTAAAAGCACATCTGTTACCCAGTAAGTTCAGAAGAGCCTCTGTCCAGAGATTAGGCCTGCAGCAGGCTGTCCCATTTATCGAGAAGACAACTGGATCATGGAAAAGGCCTCCGTGAGCATGACCAGAACAGGGTCCCAAGCTTATCTCTGCTAATTGCTTACTGGTTCTAAGCCTTGGTTTCCCTAAGTTTGTTTCTCTATCAACAAGAAATAGAATTACACTCACCAGCCTCTAGGTTCCAACTCATCTGAAAATTCAATGAGTGATTCAATATTCTGAACACAGTAGGTACTCTGACACCTCAGCCAACAACAGCTAGATCTGAATAAATATTGTATTTTAAATATCTATAGAACATGCCCACATGTATAATTTCAAAAAAATGCAAATAATTCCAGCTGGTTAAATTTAGAATGCTTATATTAAAACCAATTCAACAATCCTTTCTGGCACTCTTCCCAGAACATTTCCATTTGATTGGGGATTGTTTAAATTTTAATCCATTTTAAGCCTTTCTCTCTCCCAATTGTGCTCTTCTAAGAATGTCACAGTTGAAATACTGACTGTAAAGTCTTGACTCTCTTATTAAATCATGTATCTTAGCAATGTCACTGCTACCCATTTGGATTGGGTTTGGGGCCACATGCAGAACACGGGAAGGGAAGGTGGATGCCTTTACACAACCCTGGTGCGCTTCCATACAAGGCACCTGCCAGAGGCCCGCTTTCCTGGTGTCAGTGTCCATGATACCTGCCTCTGTGGCCTCACCACTCTGAGCTCTCCCTGGTGCATCCAGAGTATGACTAGCTCCCTAAACATCTCTGCAGCAAGCTAGAAAGGCAAACAAAGAAAACCTAATCACAATGTGCAGATTCCTGAACTCAAAGCACACATTCTGTAAGGTCAGAATAATCACACTGCTTTTCCTTTCCTCTGCAATGCTTCGCTGCATCATCCACACTTCATTCAGCGTGAGTTTCTATCTTCCTTTACATCAGGAGGGAAAATGAGCAGAAAACGTGCCAACAAGGCTGAGAGGAGCCTTGCAGGGAGACGTCAGAGAAGGATGACCATCATCTCCCACTCAGAGCCCTTTGGAGCCTTGGCCCCTCTGAGCCAGCAGCATTTTGACAACAGCAGGTGACTGTCTTCTCCCTCTGCATTACTGACCCACATGCTGCTAGAGTCCCTGAGATGATTCAATTACTATAAAAGCTGTAATACTCTGTTCATTTCCCCTATAATATTGTTTTCATTTCAGTATAGCATCTTGTAAATAATGCTTAACAATTATAAATTCTTCCCAGTTGTCTTTTTCTAAAAATCAATTATGGCAATACATAGATCTAAGCTACTAAAATTTTATTATTGACAAGAGCTCTAGGGATATCTTAATGGAAAAGAAGTATATCTCAAGATTCAGAAATAATGAAAAATGTATTCTTTTGATATCACAAGTATAGGAAATTATTTCACATTAAAAATAATAAGTTATCCAACAATTTGAACTTAGATAATTTGAAAACCGCTATCGAACTGTTATGATACAAAATATTATCTTGCTATCAGGTATCCTATCTAAAATGTTTCTTTTCTCTTCTTAAAAAATCATAAAAATATAGTTTCATTTATCTGGAACCATGCTGTGGTGTTATACATTTTATTTCAGAGTAGGAAACAAATCTATCATGAAATTATTCAATATAATATAAATTAGAATTGGTGTTTATGTTTATTCAGTTTTAAATATGTGTGCAGGCATTCATGTAACTCGCTCTAATTATTGAAGCAGCCCACTGGGTAATTTAATGGGATTGTATAGAGACGAAGTGTCATGAACTAGAATATGAGGTGTGTTCTGTGAGCTCACAATTATAAGCACAAAGTTCAGCAGGATGAACATGAATGAATTTGAGCCATTAAGGAAATTAGGTCAATTACACCTTCTTTAACTGTAATATCCTGAGATTTGCATTTAGAAGGTGAGTAGAAATACAAGGATTCAGCTCTAGAAAATGCAATCACATGATAACCTCACTGTGCTGTAGATGAACACTGTGGAACGTTCTATGAAAGGCTCACAATGACCTCACTACCACCAAGACCAGTCCTAAGAGATACTGTGATGGATGGCTGGTTCATTTATTAAAAACCAAATAAAAGTACAGTTTTGGACAACATAGAATTACCATCAGTACCATTAATATCATTTGAAATCCCCTTTTCAAATGCTTCAGAGGGTGTCAAATGTTCGAACAGCCGCTGAATGCAAATGGAGGTCTGCCTTCAGTGTTTTTTGACACAGTGTAATAACAGCACACACTATAAATCAGCTCTCGAGTCCTTGCTAATATAAACTCAGTCTGTGCATTGCCAATGGGTCATTATGGTAGTGTGTAAATGTGCACTTAGGGCTGTTAACACCACTCCGGGCTTCAACACCCAACCACATGGGATGCTGATAAGCAGCTCTGTGAAGATTGCCATTGCTGTGATTCCTTGGTGACCTTAAAATGACCCTGCTCCTCTTGTAAATCATGAACATCGCAATGTTCTATTTGGGAATTTGGAAGAGTTAGTAAATATTTTAAAACTTAAGAGGTAAAAATTAAACATATTTTAATTCTAATTCACATAAAGAATGAGGAGGCTAAAATCCTATTCAAATATTCATTTCCACAACCCTTCCTGATTTCTACACACACACACACACACACACACACACACACACACACACACACAAGACCTTTGATGGTGTAAACTTTTAAGATAGCTTGGAGAGAAAAAATACTTTAAAGCATAAAAAATTAAAATTCAATGTTAGATCCCTTTTCCTACCAGCCTTTCACCTCACACTATCATGAGGCTGAACCCTTCTTTCTACTGTCAACCTTCTCTTCTTCCCTTATCTGCTCTTCTCTTTTTTTAAATTTTTAAAAATTTTTTTATTTATTTTTAAAACAGAGAGAGAGAGAGAGAACACCAGGGCTACCACCTTGTGGGTCTGGCTTATGTGGGTCCTGGGGAATTGAACCCAGGGCCTTAGGCACCAGAGGCAAGTGCCTTATCCGCTGAGCCATCTCTCCAACCCTGCTCTTCTCTTTTCAAGCTCTTTCAGAAAGAAAAAAGAAAGAAATTTTATCTCACACAGAGAGGCTACACCCATTGGAATCTCACCAAATTAACAATGTTTGTCCCAGTTGATCTAAAATAATTTCACTCCCCACTGAAGATTCTGTTTGTATTTTTCAGAAGTCAGCGAGACCCATAGACAACACAACTCCTCCAACAGGACATGGGATAATGGCTGACTCCCAGGCAGGAGATGAATCACGTCTAACATCTCTAGGGCCCAAATGAATCCATAGAGGAAGTGGCGAGATGATTTCACAAGTTGGAAAGAAGTCTGAAGACTTGAGGCAGGACTGTGTACATAATGTTTGCTAGTGATGAGCATATAAGCAGGAAGCTGATGATGAAAAGTCCAGAAAACAAATTCAGGATACAATTTACAAAAGAAAAAAGTGATTTTTCAACAGAGGAATAACTCATGTAATATTTTGTGTAAAAATCACCCAGAAGTTCACAGATCCAAATGTAAAATGTGGGTAACTGCTAGGCTTCCATTGTAAGGTGATTGTCTGAACCCCCTTCCTCCCCCCAAAAAAAGTCAGTTAAGAACCAGTAAAGAACTCAGAACAGTCCCTGGTGAGTGAACAATGCTGTCTTTCATGATTTTTATTACAATTATTCTTATGTCCATGGGAAAGTACATACTAAATTACACCTATTAAAAACTAAATACAATGTGATGGGTAGAAAAAAGGTTATAAGTGAATGGATAAGCATAAAAAGTTAGGCAAAGGTTTTGTACTCTACAAAGTTTTTCCTATAGTAACAAGAAAATGTCATTGCTTCTAAAGGAATCATCTAAACATTTCTCGTTGTCTAACAATAACCCTACCCTTTTCAGAAGTCATTATTCACAGTTCCATAAATCCTCATGTATCTTGTCCATGTGAGAAACTCTTTTCTCTAAGACCCAGGAATTCAGTCTTTATGTGAGATCACAGAAGGTAAATCCTCGTCCTACCTTTGTATCCAAACCCCCACCTATGCTGTGATTGTTTCCCAGCTACTTGAACTCACTGTAATCCTTTCAGCCTGTGAAGCGCTCTAGCACACCACAGCACACATTTGAACACAATCTACAGTTTTTCATGTACAATTCTATCTTAGACAGATAAAAAGTTTAAGAGGAGAATCATTACTTCAAAGTCTATCAAACTATCAACTCCAAAGCACTGATATGTTTAAAGCCATATGTCTTACTTAATTCTAAAAATTAATTTTGGTGGAATGACCTGTTTTATACTCTCACACGCATGCACATGCACATACACACACACACACACACAGACAGACACACAGAAAGAGAGAGTTATTTTAAGTAAACCTTTTAAAAACTAAAGAGGGTCATACCTGGCTGAAACAAAAATTTTCTAATTATATATATGTATATATGTATGTATATATATGTGTATGTATATACATGTGTGTATGTATATGTATATAGTATGAGGTAGGCCTGATGGCGCATGGCTATAACCCCAGCACTTAGAAGCATCAGGAGGTCAAGGCCAGTCTTGGCTATGTAGTGAGTTTGAAGTCAGCCTGTGATACATAAGACCCAACCAAACCTCAAAAAAAAAAACAATAATACATACATATAGATATACACATGTATAAGCATATTTTGCTATTTTCATTGTGCTTACAACAAAGTGATGATGGAAAGAGCTGAGAGAGAAGACGCTCAAGGAATGATATCAAAGAAAGAAAACCATTTATGCTAAAGAAAAGATGTCAGAGTCAGGTGTGGTGGTACAAGCCTCTAACCCTAGTGCTCAGGAGGCAGAGGCAGGAAGACTGTGTGCTCAGGCCATCCTAGCCTACATAGTGAGATCCTGTCTCAAAATAACAACAGAAAATCAGATGAATGAAATAACTGAATACAAGCTTGTTTTATGAAGACTTGAGCTTAAATTTTTGCAGAAAGCAATCAGGTAATATATAAGAAAGAATTTTATAAAGATATAAATTTATCAAACAAAATAAAAAAAATATTCTCTGTTTTGGAACTAAATGAACAGTTTGCAGTTCTGCCTAAACATCTAGATACAAATAATATGGTCTATTCTATATGTCCTGAAATCAGCTTGAAATAAACATATATTAAACATTTGGGCTAAAGAAAACTATCATCTGTAATTTTATTCCTGCTGTTTTTGCCTCAGAGAGTGATGATTATAATCAATTCTTTAACCTTTTTAATTACAGGAAAATGGGCAGCTTAATTACACATCAAGAGCTAAAGTACAGTGGGGAAACAGCTGCAGTGGTTAGCATTCAGGTAATAAAGACATTGTACCAAAAAAGGAGTCATCAAAGCAAGTAAATAAAATACCAGAGAAGATAATCAGACAAGTAAAGAGGGGACAATGCATTTGTTTCATTTTATATTGTAATTAATTAATAAAACTTTAGGAAAGACTCAAAGAATTTCCACACCTAACGAAATTTTCAATTAAAATAATCCTTCGCCAGAATGCAAGCATTAGACAACATGGAGAGCCTGTTGTCATGGTCTCGTAGCCTTTGCACCTCTTCTAAGAACCATGGAGATCACAGTCAAGGTCAGCCACGTGCAACCTGAGCTCAGACAGGGAGCCCAACAGCCCAGGTCCCATGAAATACAGATCAGTCTTGAGAATTCACCTCTTACCCTTGCACTTGAATCTCTGTTAGCATTGCAGTCTGTGACACTCTCCAAGCCCAGCGCTACATACGTGAGAAGTCGGGGAGCATAGGTGGAAGGGTTGGGCTCAGCCCCAGCACACCCCACTCTACATGACAAGAAGCATGGCAGGTTTGCAGTCACATGCATACAGGCTACTAGACTGCATGGTGCAGAGGTGAGGAGATTCTCTTCACAGTGAGATGGGGAGCAGAGTCATCATCTTGAAATGAAAAAAGAGGAGTGAATATCGGAGGTTTGTGGAAAGAGGGAAGGTGTGAAATAGCTCTTTGGGAGTCGGTGCTAGGGAAATGAGGTCCGACTGAGGCAGTCATGGGCTGAGGAGAAATCATCTGCAGTGTGCTCTTTCCTCCGCCCACCATCACCTGCTCAGCAGACGACACACAAGACAGAGGGTCAGACTTCAGCAGAATTTGTTACAGGACAAGGAATACAAGTGGAGAAGCAGTTAATCAGCCCACACACAACAGATACATTCCTTAAGTCTAACTTGGGCTGATATTGGCAACATAAACATACACTGAAATCAATTATTGATGTTTTATGCTTATTAATTGGTTTGTGATAATTCTCATTAGAAAGACAGAAAGATGATAGATGATAGAAGATGATACTGACAGATAGATGGATGATAGATAGATAGATAGATAGATAGATAGATAGATAGATAGATAGATGATAGATGGATGAATGATAGACAGACAGACAGGCAGATAGGTAGACAGACAATAAATAGTACTTTTTCTCACGTATGAGAGCACTAGCTATGGAACAGTCATCGGAGGGAGAAAGACAAAATCAAGAAATAAAATATTATTTTACACTCGAGAATTTAAGCACAAAGAAATGAGTAAGGCTGACAATGCATATTGAAAGTACTGCTTTGTGAACAAACTATGAAAACACATTCAGCCCTGTGAGGTTCAGGAATAAAGCTCAAAGTCATCTTTCATCTAATTCGCTGAGCAGAAAGCTGAGGCCAGAGGTGACCTTGACAATTTAGAGGAAAATTGGGAATAAAAAGATCTTTCTACAAAGAGAGAAATGACAGTTTGTCATAATCTTACGTAGAGCTTAACACTAAGATGACACTGATATCCCCAGGGTGACATGTGGAAGGTTTACCCACAAAGTGAAGGCTCATGAACTACCAAATATCTAGGTCCACTTTCAGTTCTAACAACATGAAATGTTTTCCTGTGGTGGTAGGGAGAGAGACAAACACAGGGAGTTAACCTCTGACCCCACATTCCCATCCTAGAAGCAGCAAACTGAATATACCCCAACTTGAGTTCGCTGATGTTCCCACTGGGATGTCTTCTCCAGTGGAGAAGAGGCAATTCTCCAGCTGCCCAAACAGCTCATTTAAAGTGATTGTGCCTGGTTGAAAGGAGCATCAGGAGGTAATCTCAGGGTAGTGGCTCTCTAGGAAACAGGCCTGCTAGAATGAAGCCAAGGGCCATATCAGCAGGTCTCCCTATGCATTCGTTTCTACATTGTGAGTATCCTTTCCAAGCTTTGCATAATTAAATGAATATGAATGTTATGTTCTAAAAGGTTAATCCTATGGTATAAAGCAATGTCATTGGCTGTTTATTTCCTTTGGAATTGTAACAGCACTACTTGAAAATATAAAGATGTCTGGTTGCCGTTACTAATTAAGAAAAAAAGTTGATTAAAAGACATGTACTTCATCTGTTAGATACAGCATCTGGGTGAAGGATTTAAGCATTAAGATGGTTTCCAGGTGAAACAAAACAGATTCTTCAAGGAAAGGAATCTTATACAGCTATAATATTTACAACACTTTTATCAAGACATTAAAACAGAAGCAGATGCTTCTCCGTGATTCCATAATATTAGTTACATATGGCATCGTGCATTGCACAAAACATAATAATAGATGAGTTTGGGAGGACAGAACATTTTTCTCTTGCAGAAGGACACAGAGCAGATCCCAAATATTTTTGATGGTAAACTCAATACAGATGGAACACTCCTAGACGTATTGCACAATAAATTTCTCACTGGGGAGATAAAACTGCAATTATCAGTGTTGGATGGGGTTGATAGAACATAATCCTCATATTAATAAGTATGAATTATTTAAAGCATCAGCACTCAAAATTCTGCCATTACTGTGCTCGTGCTACTCGCCTTTAAAAGCCTCCTTCAAAGGTGCCTGTGGGGTTCTGGCTTCGCCTCCACTGAATAAGGGTTCTTACTCTCCTCATATTCTGAGCCTTTGATTCTACTGCTTATGATCAATGCAGCACAAACTGAAACACCCTCTGGGCCCATCACTGTCTAAAGCATAGGGGATGCCAAGGCACACTTCTGCATGGTCTCAATCAGGTAACCACACTTGGAATTCTTGCTGGGTATGAAATACAGACCAGAAGTGAACTAGAGAATTTCTATAAATATTATGTATGCCAATAATTTTTCCATAAATTTTCAAATGAAAGTTTGAATCATCTTTTTAGTACAGAAAATCAAAAGTAGGAATAATTACATGCAAAAGTAATATGGACTTTATTTCACATATACAAGGCGTCTGTGGGCACAGACTAAACAGCTAAGTACTCGTAGAGCCAGATGCTTCATCAACAAGAAATGGATGTTTAAAGTGTCTTCGGAAGGATGATAGTGGAGAAAATCATTCTTGTAACTGGATATAGAGCAGATCACAAATAAAAGGGAAGGAACATCATAAGTAAAAACATAGCTTCAAAGAGCATGATACAGTTGACCACACAAAACCTTCCAAAGATAAAATTTACCTACAGTAAAGAGGCAGGAAAAAAAGCTTGAAATGTACATAGCATTTTAATATCAAATCTTGTGCAGAATTGACAAAAGCTGTAAAAGGTAGCTCCATTAAATTTTTCTCTATTCTCATAGAAGACAACATGCTCACTCTTTGTGCAATTAAATTTTGTTCTAGATGTAAAGCAAAATTCTTTTTCTAAAGAAAACAAATATCTTAAGTTTATGACTTAAAAATTCTTATTGTAAAAAAAATGCAGGAGACACAGGAAAATATAAAGAAGATAAGTGAATAGAACCTCCTAGCAACAAATGCTATTTACATCTTGGTACAGGATGTTTTGTGTGTGCATGTGATTATGTGTACATGTCTGAGCACAGCCTTAAACTCGTACAAAAGGCATGATTTGGGGTGATCATTATCCCCATGCCTGGTATGGTCAACCAATACTCCTTTGACCTGTCAGCCCTCAGGAACATTAACTCAAATCCCAAACCTGTACCCTGTGGATGGCCTTCCAAGATCCCTGGTATCTTCTGAGGTCCTCAATCGCCACACTCTAGATTCTATGCATGTTTTTCCATCTGATACAGAATTCAACCTCTTTGATTTCCACAAAAGGTCTCTGTTACTCAAAGCATGAGGGAATAAAAGAGATTTACTAAAGATTTAATAGAAAGACAAAAAATGAGGCTATTCCTTTTATGATACA
Source organism: Zapus hudsonius (assembly GCA_004024765.1). NCBI lineage: Eukaryota > Metazoa > Chordata > Mammalia > Rodentia > Dipodidae > Zapus > Zapus hudsonius. The sequence goes on along the minus strand of PVHP010041162.1, from coordinate 1,846 downwards.
GAAACATCGATATTGAAATGAAAACGTTGCACATCCATGTTTGCAAAGAGTCTTTTGGGAAGCCTTTGAGGAAATTTGCACCATTTTGAATTGTCAGCATTCCCTCTCAGACAACACCTCCTTGGACGCCAGGCTGTCAAACAGAGCAGATGTGATAGGTATTTTAATTCTTCCATTCCCTCCATTCGACCTACTCTTCAGTGTTTTCACAGAGAGTTCTTTGCCCAACAGGAAAATTGGTATCATTTAAAATCTGTAAGAGGCATGTGTATGTGCGTGGATACACAAATGTATCCTTACATCTAGAGACTGCAGAGAGGTGATAAGTAAGAGGAATGGTGTGATTCCATTCCAGATGCTTGCACACTGGAGACCCCAGATGTTCAGATCAAGTCCAACATCAAGAAAAACACTTCTGTGCTGACTTGAAAACCCTCCAACAGGAAAAATGCATGTCTGCTGAGGAAAGGTTTGCCTTTTCATTCTATTCAGCCTTCATCTGATTGGATGAGGTCTACTCAGAGTAGAAGGGTCAATCTGTTTTACTCAGTCCACTTATTTAAATGTCAATCTCATTAACAACCACTCTCATTGACAAACTCAGGATACTTTGACAAACATCATGGCACCCTGTGGCCAAATCGAGCTGGCAATAAAATTGACCATCATGTGACTCCAGTAAGAACCTGCTTCTCATGACCATGGCAAAAGCATAACACTATACTCCATACTTTCTCCGATTGTATTTGGAGAAGAAAACTTAGTCCTCAGTATTTGTTTTCTGTTTCTAACCAGAGCAATCTCTCCAAGTTTATTCCTGGCCTTCGTAGATCATCAGGCTTTCTTTCCACAGCTATTTATTGTGATTGCTCTGATCACATTTATCCTACTAAACTGAAATGGGATGCCCTGTCTTCTCCTTACTTAGCCACAAGACTTGATTCATCATTTCTTTCCCCCAGATCTGGCATAAAACAGTTGCTCAGTACATGCTTGGTGGATGACCAAAGAAAAGCAAGTATAAATAATCAAAATCTCTGAGCCAGTAAGTGACAAGCCAAGCTGAGTCTGAATTCCTCCTTTGATGCCATTTCTCGTACCTTAGACATTGCTGACTTCAGACACCATCACAAGCTCCTCATTTTCAGTAATTTTTAAGAATGTTCACTTTTCACATTCTTCCTGAAACACAGAATCCAAATATAAAATCTCTGATACTGAAACTTTAGAGAGAACTGAGTTTTGATAGGTTTAAGTGGTTTTTTGCTTTTTGTACAGCTTAGATATTAGTTGAATGTGACATCAATATTGTCCCAGCCAGGTAGCCTCTTCTCCTTTACCAAGATGGCGCCTTGTCCCTGTTTCGCCACAGTTCCTACCTTATGAGCTTGGTTTCCTCACGCGAATAGGAGGGAAACAGAGTGTTGGGATTATAGGCATGTGCCACCACCCTTAGCCTTAAAAATGGATTTTTTAGGAGTAGAGAGATTGTTTTGCTGTCAAGAACACTTCCTCCAGAAGCATGAGTCAACCTACCCAATATGACAGTCTCGGACAACAACAAATACTATAAAGTTTCTTAGTAAGAATAAGAAAAAAAAACACCTCCTTTGTCTGCGTACATTTCAACAGTGGTTTGAAAATATCATCTGCAGCAGAGCTGCTCAATATGAATATAAGGCTGCATAGCTCTTTCCATCATCATGACAGATAGTCAACAGGGGAGGAGGCTTCCAGCTCAGCTCCAGCTTGATTTCTCAATGTCCTACAGCCCAATCATGTGGTGTCTTCAGCAATAGGGCCTTACCATCTAGTTCTGGTATTGTCCCATCTTCTTTAAAAAAAA
>PVHP010041161.1:0-15651 GCA_004024765.1 Zapus hudsonius | reverse complement strand
CTGCCATCTTGCTCCGCCCCCCTGTCATTTTAAGCTTTTGAGACAGGGATTCCATAAGTTGTCCAGACTGGGCTCAACTCACTCAGTAGTCCAGGCTAGCCTTGAACTTGCCATCATTTTTTTCATGTATTTTTTCTATTAGGGAATTTTCCTTTTTTTAATGTGTTTTTCTAGGGGTGGAACTTCTAGGCAGCTTTGAGAGAGAGCTGGCAAAATATGAGAAAAACCGCCAGGAGCTGGCTAACGCGGAGAAACTCTTCGATCTCCCCATTACGATGTACCCAGATCTGCTCAATGTACAAAAGGAGATGACCGGGATGAGACTGATTTATGACCTCTACGAGGCACTGAAGGTATGTCCCCTGTGACACTCAGCTGCACTCCTGTAAACCCCAGTTCTCAGGAGGCTGAGGCAGGAGGATGGTAAGTTCAAGGCTTGCCTGGACTACAGAGTGAGTTGAGCCCAGTCCAGACAATTTATGGAACCCCTCTCTCAAATTTTTTTAAAAGTAAAAAGAATAGAGCTGGAGAGATGGCTCAGTGGTTAAAGGTGCTCTCTGTTCAAGCCTGCTGACTGAAGCTTGGATCCCAGCAGCCATGTAGGGGCTGTACATTGGCAGGGTTTCATCCCAGCGCACCTGCAGCAGTGGGAAGTGGAGTTGGGAGAATCCTGAAGACCAAGCGATGGCCACTTGCATGCATTTATTTTTCTCTGAGTTAAGGTCTCGCTCTAGCCCAGGCTGACCTGGAATTCACTAGGTAGTCTCAGGGTGGCCTCCAACTCATGGCGATCCTCCTACCTCTGCCTCCCAAGTGCTGGGACTATAGCATGAGCACCACCACGCCTGGGTTAGAGGTGGAATTCTTTTGTTTGGCTTCAGGTCCTTGTAGCCCAGCCTTTGTGAGCCTGAGGTTGCCATGGCTGGATGGGTAGGGATGTCTGGAGAGAGTTGAGCGTGCCTGGAGCTAGGGGCTTTGAGATGTCAGGGTGCCCTGTTGAGGCTGATTTCTTGCATGGCTCAAGGTTGCGAAAGAAGAATGGTCGCAGACTCTGTGGATCAACCTAAATGTGCAGTATCTCCAGGAAGGAATCGAAGGCTTTCTCAAGAACTTCCGGAAGCTTCCCCGGCATGTCCGTAGCTTGTCAGTGGCCTACCATTTGGAAGCTAAAATGAAGGCATTCAAGGACTCCATTCCTTTACTTCTGGACCTGAAACACGAGGCACTCAGGGAAAGGTTTGTTCTGTCAGCCAGTGGGAATGTGTGGGAGGAGCTTGAAGTATCTGAGGCATACTTACACTCCAGCAGGGATGCCAGGCAACAGGTGGATGTGTACTGTTTCTATAGTTATCAACTCAAAGTACTCCATGAAAAATCCCCACCAGTTGCTTCACTCAAGAGTTTAAAAAAAGCTGGGTGTGGTGGTGCACACCTTTAATCTCAGCGCTCGGGAGGCAGAGGTAGGAGGATCGATGTGAGTTTGAGGCCAGCCTGAGACCACAGAGTGAATTCCAGGTCAGCCTGGACTAGAGCGAGGCGCTGGAGAGAGACTTTGGTCAAGAGCACTTCCTGTGCAAGCAGGAGGCCCCAGGAGGCCTGGGAGATGCTGGTGTGTGATCTTCAGGACCCACATAATGGCCGGGAGTGGCAGAGTGCTTTCCTCACATGCAGCAGGTCCAGGGTTCCATTGCTGCTCTGCAAAAAACAAGCAAAACAACAAAAAACAAAATTGCAGTTAGTTACATCACGATGTGTAGCAGCATGTGGTGGTCAGTGGTGGACTGTATGTCCGGAGGTCCATATCATATGGCCGTGGTGTGCTGTGGCTAGATGTCATTTTCTAGGTTTAATGTTTGGGGAAACCCTAGGAATATGATTTCAGTGATGTTGCATATCTTAGGACGCACTGCAGGAAGTTTCATAGTGGGATGTGTCCTGTGACCTCAGTATAAATCACTAAGTTGATCCCTGCATCCACACACATAAAGGTTTTAATGTTGGTGCGTTTCCAGGCACTGGAAAGAACTTATGGAGAAAACCGGTGTCATCTTTGAAATGACCGAAACATTCACACTGGAAAACATGTTCGCCATGGAGCTTCACAAGCACACAGACGTCCTCAATGAAATCGTCACTGCTGCGGTCAAGGAAGTCGCCATCGAGAGGGTAGGATGGCTGCTGTTAGGGATTTGGGGGCAAATGGTGCTTTTCTCTTTTCAATGCTGGGGTGGGACCTCAGTCCTTTCCCATGCTAAGGAAGTACTCTGCTGCAGAGCCACATCCTCACCATGTATCTAAGGCTGGCCTTGAACTCGCAATCTTCCTGCCTTAGCCTCCCTAGGTGCTGGAATTACAGGCCTGCACCGCTACACTCGACAAGGACCATCTTTTTACAGATTTACTCTAGTATCTGGGATACTAATAAATAGTCACTTGGGTAATGAATCTTTTTTTCTAGAAGTACAAGTTTTGCCTCATTTAACTTTTTACTTTAAATATTTTATTTCAGAGAGAGAGAGAGAGAGAGAGAGAGAGAGAGAGAGAGAGTGTATGGGCACATCAGGGCTTCCTGCCACTGCAAACGAACTTCCAGATGCATGCTCCACTTAGTGCATCTGGTTTTATGTGGGTACTGGGGAATTGGACCTAGGCCGTCAGGTTTTGCAAGCAAGCACCTTTAAATGCTGAGCCATCTCTCCTGGGTATATATTGTATTTAGGGGTTATACGCACATATGTGTTTTGTGTAGGGTTTATACATACGTGTGTGTTATGTGTGGGGGTTATGTACACCTGTATGTGCATTTGGAGGCCAGAGGAGAGCATCAGGTGTTCACCTCCCTTGTTTCCTTGTTCCCTTGAGATGAAGTCCCCCTGGTCCTGAAGTCTGTCATTTTTGTGAGCCCCACTTCCTCCAGTCTTGGCTCCCTCCCCACAGAACTAGGATTACAGGTGTGCATGGCCAAGTCCAGCTGTTTATGTGGGTGCTGGAGACTCAAATTCAAGTGGCCTCAAGCTTCATCAGGCCTTCATGCTTGCATGGCAAGCAAGCACTCTTAACCACTGAGCCATCTCCCTCGGTTAATATATTTATTGTTCCTGACTGTGGTTTCATGTCCTATTTACTGATGGTAGAAGGCATGGATGTCCATGGAAACAAATTAAAGAGGATTGAATTGCTCTTAGTCATCCACCTAAAGAAAATTATTAGTAAGCACCTTAAACCACTGAGCCATCTCTCCAGCAAGAAAATTATTTTTTAAATATTTATTTGTAAGCAGAGAGAGAGGAGAGAGAGAGAGAGAGAATGGGCATACCATGGCCTCTAGCCACTGCAAATAAACTCCAGATGTATGTGCCACTCTGTGCATCTGGCTCTACGTGGATACTGGGGAATCAAACTTGGGTTGTTAGGTTTTGCAGGTAAGCACTTTATCCACTGAGCAATCTCTCCAGCCCAAGAAAATTATTTTTAACATCTTACCAATTCTCACTACTTACTACAGTGGATGTGCAAAGAACAAAGTATATTACATATGTTTATGAAAATGTCACAATTAAATCCATTATTTTGTGCAATTAATATATGGTAATAAAAACTTAAGAGCTACTTTTAGACATGTATACATACATGTACGCACAGCACATAGATGTTGATGCACACATTCTAATGCATACACATGTGCAGACAGTATACATCTATTCATATAACACATGCGTATGCAGAATCATACATGTACACATATTGATACAGTTTTTTTCAGGAAATGGAATCATAGTGGACATATGAATTTGTAATTTGCTTCTCTTGCTTGGCAGCAGAGTGGGCTCTGGGCAGGAAGGCTCATCATGCAGACGCTGAGTAGCTGAGTGGACCTGGTGTCCTGCTTGGCCTTTCTGAGCCCATCTCTGTATATCAGTTCCTACTGTCACAGCCTTGCTCTGGGGATGGATGAGATCACATGTGTTGCGTGCTTACCTGACAGAGCAGGTGCTTGATAATGAGGATGGTTACTGCTGTGTAGGGTGTTGACGGTTCAGGTAGCTGAGCTGGGATGCTGGCAAGATAGACAGAGGCTGTTGTTTGGTTGGGTTCTGCTTTTTTAGTTTCAGGTCTTGCATTCTCCTGTCTCTTTTCCTGACCAGGCTGTGAAGGATATCCTAGACACGTGGGAGAACATGAAGTTTACCGTGGTCAAGTATTACAAGGGCACGCAGGAGCGCGGCCACATCTTGGGGTCTGTGGATGAGATCATCCAGTGTCTGGATGACAACACTGTCAACCTTCAGAGCATCTCAGGGAGCAGATTTGTGGGGCCTTTCCTGCAAACTGTTCACAAATGGGAAAAGACACTGTCTCTAATAGGAGAAGTCATTGAGGTGAGAGCAGAGGCGGGTGGGAGTGGGGCCTCTCATGGTCTGATGAGGAGGTTTTGTGCCTGGAGTGGGGGATTCTATTCATACTTATTTGTGTGTGAGTGGGGGAGCAGGGGAATGCATTTTTGATTCCCAGTTAGATTTTCATGTGTCTCTTCTTTTATACTGTCCTGTTCGTATTGCATGAATGTTTTTAGCACCTTTATCACATGGGAAGTTGTAAGCATGTTTATTTTGAAGCCCTTTTCGGATGTCTCTATCCCTTGTGTATGTTGACTCCCTATATCTTATGGTGGTAGTTTTCCTTTTTCTGTAGGATTTCAGTTTTCTTTGAGTTCACATTATTTTTTTTCCATGTTTGCTTCACCTTGTCATCCACAGCCTGACCTGCCCCACTGGGGGCAGTTCCGTCCTGGGGGACAATGCTAGAAGAGGCTGTTAGGAACAAACCAGGCTCATTGCACTGTCTTGGGTGGCTGCTTTTTCCTCTCCACCTGCAGACCTGTTGCTCCTGGTCACAGGCTAGGCAGGTTACTTTTCTCCATGCATAATAAGTCTATGATAAAGTTGAATTTATGAACCAGTACAATGAGAGGTGAGCAGTAGCCATGACAAAAGAGAAGTTACAACAATACAAGTCATCAAAGCTGTGAATGGGTTGTCTCTTGCTACAAACCTTGCTGGACTACACTATGTTTTTGGGACACAGGTGATCACAGGTAGCAGAAAAGCAAAATCAAAACTAAGGGGAGAACTTGTCTGGGATGTAGGACTGTGGGTCGTATCTTTACTCGCCATCAGGATGGGAAGTCCTTGCACTGAGCTGACTAGGATCTATCCTGGGTTAGGGAGGGATGTTTTTGCATCTGTTCCTTGAGATGCTCAGTCGTCCCTATGACACTGACATTGTGCATTTTCAGATCTGGATGCTGGTTCAGAGAAAATGGATGTACCTTGAGAGCATTTTTATTGGCGGAGACATAAGATCGCAGCTTCCTGAGGAGGCGAAGAAGTTTGACAACATTGACAGGATATTTAAGAGGGCAAGTGCTGGCTGCTGTTTGAGTGTGGGCTGGGATTGGAGGGCTCGTGTGTGTCATGCACTGTTTCCTCCAGTGGCAGGGTGGCCGTTACTTCTCATTGCTGCATCAAAACACCCAACACGAGGGTGGAGCCGAGGAAAGTGGCAGGGGCAGGAAGCTGGCATCACATCTTCCTTGGCAGGGAAGAAGCAGAGAGACAGGAATGCTGCTGCTCAGCCGTCTCTCTTCTTTTTATCCAGTCCAGGACCCCAGCCCATGGTTAAGAAGAATCTGCCCACCTCAATTGACCTAGTCAAGATAATCCCTCACAGACATATCCAGAGGCCAACACAACTAGATAACACCTCACAGGTGATTCCAAGTCCTGTCAAGTTGACAGTCAATAGAAACCATCACAGACAACTTCTGAATTTTTGTCATTATCTGACTCCAATCTGTTTAATGAAATTTTCTGTTCATTGATCTATATAGTAGTTGAACATCCAACTTTCTTAAATGGTTACCTCATGTAAACATAAGTACATACTGGTTTTCTGACCTCCACAGACATAAGAATGCCCCTGCACACATACCCTCAGCACATATGGGAACATACAGTACGTACATACACTCCAGCAGCATTGAGTCATGAACCTCTGAAACCTCACTGTGTAGAGAAGCAGGGTGAAGCACACCCATAAGTGAGCTGATACTAGGAGAACCCTGTGTGAGCCTGATCATAGGACAGCCAGGGCACCTCTCTTTGGCCACCCTATCCCCCAGAACAGCACTACTCCCCTCCTGTGGGTCACTTATGTTTAGGTACATCCTGGCAGGAGAGATATGACAGACCAGCGCTGGGTGAAGGCACATGACAGCCAATCTATTCTTGAAACAACCAGTCAGGAAATGGGGACAACACCAGGTGTTGTTTCTCAGGTTCACTTGAGACAGGATATTGGCCTGGAGCTCCCTGGCTGGTCCAGCTAGCTCTAGGGATTCCTGTGACTCTGCTTCCTCAGTGCTGGGATTACAAGTGTGTGCCACCCTGCTTGGCATATTTATGTGGAATTTAGGGCACCTGAGCTCCAGTTCCCACGCTTCAGAGGCAGGCACTTTTTCCCACTGAGCAAGCTTTCCATCCCTGGAGTTTCAACATGAGTACATTTGTTTTCACCATCAAGGACCTCCCCAGTGTCATGGCTCTTTTCACATCTTGATGTAGTTGAATAAATGAATATCTAAGCTACCACATCTGGCTGGTTATTTGCCTGTTATACTATTGTTTGACAACTTCTTCCTTTTTCTTCCTTCTTCCTTCTTATTTTTCCCCTTCTTCTTCTTGGTTTTTCAAGGTGTGGTCTCTCTCTAGTTCAGGCTGGGCTGGAATTCACAATGTAGTCTCAGGGTGACCTTGAACTCAGGGCAATCCTCCTACCTCTGCCTCCAAAGTGCCGGGATTAAAGGCATGCATGCACCACCACACCTGGCTGGACATTCAACATTTTTCTTTTTTTCCCTTCCTCTTCTTGTCCCTTTTCTTTTGTCATGTGACAGGGCCATAGTCAATGTCCTGCGTGCACACATTGCTTATAGCTGAGTTGCTGGCTCCATTTATCTCATAAACATTGATTGAGCACCTACTGTGTGCAGCACTGTTGAAGGCTATTGAGGCACATTGTGACTCAAACTGGATGGCCTCCGAGTGGGAAGACAGAAAACAAGACCAGAAATAAGCTAATTATGCATGGCACATTAGGAAACAGTAGGGACCTGCTTGTTTAAGAGCTAGATGGCTGTTGCCATGATGGTGTCCCCAGGACTGGTATTGACTGTGGGTCATTTTGTGTTTAGGCCGGTGCCTGTTTGGGGACTGTGAGACAGTGCTTCTGCCACCTGGGATGACACTTGGCACTCTTCCTACTTGTTTTCAGATCATGGGTGAGGCCTTAAAAGACCCTGTGATCAAGCGATGCTGTGAAGCCCCGAACCGCCTCAGTGACCTTCAGACCATCAGCGAGGGCCTGGAGAAGTGCCAGAAGAGCCTGAACGACTACCTGGACTCCAAGAGGAATGCCTTCCCCAGATTCTTCTTCATTTCTGACGATGAGCTGCTCAGCATCCTGGGCAACAGCGACCCTCTCTGTGTCCAGGAGCACATGATCAAGGTCAGGCCACCATTAGTGTCAGATCATGTGATCAGGGTTTGCCATCAGAGTCAGGACTCGTGGTCAAGGTCAGGTCACCATGAGAGTCAAGGGTTGTGCTCAAGATCAGGGCACATGACCAGGGTCATATTTATGTGGATTTTAGGGCACCTGAACTCAGGTTCTCATGCTTCAGAGGCAAGCACTTTCCCCACTGAGTCAGCTTTCCAACCCTGGAGTTTTAAATCTGAAGTGTGAACCTGACATCCACTTGGTCTACAGTGGCAGCAGAATTTTTTAAATAATTTATTAATTTACATATTTGCAAGCAGAGAGAGAGAGAGAGAGAGAGAGAGAGAGAGAGAGAGAGAGAGAATGGTTGAATGGGTATACCAGGACCTCTAGCCACTGCAAACAAACTCCAGATGCATGCACCACTTTGTGCATCTGGCTTTACATTGGTACTGGGGAATTGAACTCTGATTGTTAGGTTTTACAGACAAGCGCCTTAACTGCTGAGCCATCTCTCCAGCCCTAATAATTATATTTTGAACAGTCTAAAACCTTACCTTCTCTTTGGAGAAACAAAATAAGTAGAGAAGTGCATAAAGACTAGTACGACCTGGTAGGAAGTAGAGAGTGGTGGTTCAGCACAGATCCTGTTACCAGATCACCTAAGTCTGAATTCCCCACGATGTCTCTGTAATCGGCACATCGCTTAACAGTTTTACACATGGTTTCTTCCTTTAATAGTTGCCTGTTGCAGGAGGTTCTTGTAATGATGCAGTGACACTACACACTTAGTGAGCTTTAGTGTAGGCTGAATAGCCCTGTTCACCACTTGGAGAAAGGGCTTCACTTTTAACTCGGATGGTTCTCCTGCCTCAGCCACCATAGTGGTGCAGTCAGTGGTATTTTCTTCATGTCTTTAAAGTCACATAAAATTCACAGATAAAGTTGTCATACCCTGTCCTTTTTCCCCATTCATCATGAATTTGCAATGGCTTCAGCCCCTGCCTTGTGATTATAAACATACACACATCCAAGAATGACACTGACAGCAGGAGGTAACTGGAAGGCCTTGCCTTGTCATAGAGAACAGAGGATGTTCAGACATCATGTCAGCTTATCAGAATTCCATGTTCCCTATTAGATTGGAGCAGAGTCATTAACCACGACACAGGTGGCATTTGGGGCCACTTAGCAGCACCATTGGATGTAGCAGCCCTCCCTCCCAAGTGTGACAACCCAAAGTGTCTCAAGACACTGCCAGATATCCCTCTGAGGTTTTGAAAGTTTTCCTGTGTCTCTAAATCAGCCAAGCCCTTGTGAACACTACACTACACTTCCTTTAACCACTGAGCCATCTCTCCAGCCCCAACTCTACCTTTTACTTCAGGCTATAGGAGGAGAGACAGTTTGCCAGGAGTTACCTTGTTGGACAGTGGGAACTGAGATTGTACCTCGTGTCTCTACCCCCCACCCCAAGGTGTTAATTGCCGTTTCACCTCCTCGTGTTCAGCTCCACATCCAGCTGTCCATGCCTAGACCTCTGGGACTGAGTTTGCACTGGAGCCCCGCATGCTCTGAAGAGCCTTATCCTTTTCTTCTGAAATCCACCATTCTTTACACAGTGCAGAGCACATGGAGTGTCTGTCATCATGTCGAGCAAACACACAGCTGGGTACATGGACATCTGCAAGTGTCCTGGCCACTTGGATGGAGCCTACAGACTGCCCTTGATTCCAGAGTTAAACACAAGCACCCCAGGGCTGTGTCTCCTGCTGTCTTGCAGATGTATGACAACATAGCCATGTTGAGGTTCCATGATGGGGACAGTGGGGAGAAGCTGGTGTCAGCAATGATCTCTGCAGAAGGAGAAGTCATGAACTTTCGGAAGATCATCCGGGCTGAGGGGCGTGTGGAAGACTGGATGACAGCTGTGCTGAATGAAATGAGACGGACCAATAGACTTATCACCAAGGAAGCCATCTTCAGATACTGTGAAGACAGAAGCAGGTGAGGTTTATGTGTGAGCAGGTCAGTGTGTGCTCCTCCTATCACTGGTCACAGGGGTGGATTTTATTTAAAAAAATTTCTGTGTGTGAGCTCCTTTGACCTCTCCTTTTAATGATTATTTATATATATTTTTTATTTGAAAGAAAAAGAGAGAGAGAGAGAGAGAGAGAGAGAGGATATGGGTGGTCTAGGTCCTCTGGCCACTGTAAATAAACTCCAGACCCATACACCATTCTGTGCATCTGACTCTATGGGTACTGGGGAATCAAACCCTGGCCATCAGGTTTTGCAATCTTGAACAGCTTTTACCATTCTCTGCAGCTCCTCCTTTGATCTTTTGAGTCAGTCTCTCTCTCTCTCTCTCTCTCTCTCTCTCTCTCTCTCTCTCTCTCTCTCTCCCTTTTTTTTTCTTTTTTGGCCACTGTAAAGGCCAGACTGTCTACCTTGCAAATTCTAGGATTCTTCTGACTCTGCCTTCCATTGCCCTAAGTACGTTAGGATTACAGACACACGTGTCACCTTGTGTCTGACCTCACATGGGTACTGAGCACGGAACTTGGGTTGCAGGCTTGTAAGCAAGCACCTGTAACTGCTGAGCTATCTCACCAGGTCCCTGGAAATTGATTTGAAGGGTGTGGGTAGATTGGCTCACTTTGAGTATGAGGCTCTTACAGTGGTTAATCTAGTGACATGTCTTACATGACCACTTGGTGTAATATTTCTTGGATGGAAGCTTGTTATAATGCTTGTTATAAATGGGCTGGGGATGTGGCTCACAGGTACAGAACTTGCCTAGAATCCCCCTTGAGGGGCTGGGGTTGTGGCTTAGTGGTAAGACACTTGTCCATGAGAGGCTGGGAGCATGGCTGAGCATGAGAACCACGGGAAAAAACAGAATTATTTTCAAATCTATTTCTTTATAGATTTTCAAAATCATTTTTTACTATGTGGGTTTATTGTACCAAAAAAATTTTAAGGAGGAATTAAATCACCTCTACCACAGCTTATTGTATAGACTTAGTAGAATCATCTCTACCAGGCCATGTTGTAGAGGGTTAATTCATATCTACCAGACTGTGTTGTATAGGGATAGTTAAATCATCTCTACTAGGCCTTTTGTATAAAGTTAGTTAAATCATCTCTACCAGGCCTTGTTGGACAGGGTTAGTTAAGTCCCCTCTACCAGACATTGTTGCATAGAGTAAGTTAAGTTCTCTTTACCACACCTTGTTGTATTGAGTTAGTTAATCATCTCTACCAGGCCTTATTATTATTACCAGGCTAAGTCTTCTCTCCCAAACCTTTTTGCATAGGGTGACTTAATTCCTCTCTACCAGCTTGGTTTCATAGACTTAGTTAATTTCTCTCTACCAGGCCTTTGTGAATATGGTTAAATCATCACTACCAAGCCTTGTTGTATGGGGTTAAGGCAGGGCTCAACCATGTTTTCCAGACTTTTATGTTAGGTTTTTCTAGACTTTTACCCAACCTTTTACTCAAGGTTTTTTCTAGAATTTACTCGGTGTTTTTTGATATTTAACCAATGTTTTTTTCAAGACCTTTGCTTTAGTTTTTTTCTTAACATTTACCCTAGGTTTTTTTCTAGACTTTTTTTTTTAAATATATTTTATTTATTCATTTTCAAGCAGAGACATACAGAGAGAGAGAGAGAGAGAGAGAGAGAGAGAGAGAGAGAGAGAGAGAGAGAGAGCACCAGGGCCACCACCTTGTTGGTCTGGCTTATGTGGGCACTGGAGAATTGAACTGGGGGCCTTAGGCACTGGAGGCAAGTGCCTTAACCGCTGAGCCATCTCTCCAGCCCTTTTTCTAGACTTTTGTCTGAGGTTTTTTTCTAGAATTTCCCCAAAATTTTTCCAGATTTTACCAACTTATTTTTCTAGATTTTACCCATTGTGTTTTTTGACTATTCCACAAAGTTTTTTCCTAGACTTTACCCCATGTTTTTCAATATTTTGTCCAACATTTAATCAAGACTTTCACCTTTGTTTTTTCTAGACTTTTACCCAAGGATTTTTCTAGAAGTTAGTCATTATTTTTCTCTATTTTACACAATTTTTTCAATATACTTACCTTATTTTTTTTAGACTTTACCCAAGGGTTTTTCTAGACATTTACCCAAGGTGTTTTCTCAATTTTACCCAACATTTTTCTAGACTTTATCAAAGAGTTTTTCCTAGACTTTGCCCAACCTTTTTTCTAGACTTTTACCCATGGTTTTTTCTAGATGTTACCTAATGTTTTTCTATATTTTATGCAACATTTGTCTGAGTTTTAATTTAGGTGTTTTCTAGACATTTCCTCATTTTTTCAAGACTTTTATGTGACTTTTCTAGACTTTAACCAATGTATTTCTAGATTTTACACAAAACAAGGTTCATTCTAGACTCTTACCTTAGGTTTTTTGTAGTTTTACCCAAGGATTTTTGTAGGTATTTGCCCAAGGTTTTTTTTTTCTATACTTTTTTTGCAACATATTTTGGGATTTACCCAATGTTTTTTGGTATTTTTACCAAGGATTTTTCTTGACTTTTATTTTAGTTTTCTAGACTTTTACCCAAGGTTTCTTAATAGTCTTTAATCAGTGTTTTTCTAGATTTTACCCAATGTTTTTTTCTAGACTTTTAACTTAATTTTTCATGGACATTTACCCAAGGTTTTTTCTCGACTTTACCGAACATATATATTTTTTCTATATATTATGAAAGGTGTTTTCTAGGTTTTACCCAAAGTTTTTTCTAGATTGTACCCAGTGTTTTTCTAGTCTTTTACTCAAAAATTTTCTCGACTTTTTCCCAATGTTTTTTCTAGAATTTATCCTCTCTTTATTTTGATATTTTACCCAATGTATTTGGATATTTTACCTAATATTTTCTCTACACTTTTACCTTAGTATTTTCTAGACTTTTTCCCAAGGTTTTTTTTTCTAGACTTTTACCTATTTTTTTCTAGATTTTTACCCTATGAATTTTATAGATTTTATGCAAGGTTTTTTCTAAACTCTTACTCCAGTTTTTTTTTTTTCCCCCGAGGTAGGGTCTTGCTGTAGCCCAGGATGACCTGGAATTCACTGTGTAGTCTCAGGGTGTCCTTGAACTCATGGTGATCCTCCTACCTCTGCCTCCCGAGTGCTGGGATTAAAGGTGTGCGCCACCACGCCCGGCTTATTACTCCAGTTTTTTTAAGACTTTGACTCAAGGTTTTTTCTAGATGCTTCCTACTGTTTTTCTCTATTTTTTGTGTTTTTAACCTTAGTCTTTTCTAAACTTTCCCAAAGCCTTTTTCTAGACATTTACCAGAGGTTTTATTCTAGACTTTTATCCAAAGTATTTTCTAGACTTTACCCAACATTTTTCATAATTTTACTAAAGGGGGGGTTTTTGATAGATTTTACTCAAGGGCTTTTTTTCTAGACTTTTATCCATTGTCTAGACTTTACATAGTTATTTTTCTAGAATTTACTCAACATTTTTCTAGACTTTACCAAATGCATATTCTAGATTTTACCTGTTTTTCTACTTTTACCCAAGTTTTTTGTAGACTTTACTCAACATTTTCTATATTTTACCTACCATTTTATCTAGACTTTTACCTTAGTTTTTTCTAGACTTTATCCAAGATTTTTTCTAGACTTTACCCAAACTTTTTTCTAGCATTTACCCTAAATTTTTCTAGATTATACCAAAGGTTTTTCCTAGATCTTACCCAAGGTTTTTCTAGACTTTTACCCAGTGTTATTTCTAGACTTTATCCAAGGTTTTATCTAGATGTTACCTAACATTTTTCTATATTTTACTCAACATTTGTATGACAGTTTTAATTTAGTTTTTTTCTAGACTTTTCACCAAAGTTTTTTTTCTGGACTTTTACGTGATTTCTTTTCTACACTTTAACCAATGTATTTCTAGATTTTACCCAAGGTTTATTCTAGACACTTACCTTGGGTTTTTGTAGGCTTTTCTGGACTTTTACCCAAGGTTTTTAATAGACTTTACTCAAAGTTTTTCTTTATTTTAACCAAGGGTTTTTTCTAGACTTTTACCCAAGATTTTTTTCTTTCCCTTAAGCAAGGTTTTCCTAGATTTTACCCAACATTTTTTCTAGACTTTTACCTTAGTTTTTCATAGATGTTTACCCAAGGTTTTTTCCAGACTTAAAAAAAATTATTTAATTGAGAGTGTGAGAGAAAGAAGCAGAGAGAGAGGAAGAGAGAGTGGTTGCCCCCAAGGAACTCCTGACACATGCGCTACCTTGTGCATCTGGCTTTACGTGGGTCCTTCTGCTTTGCAGGCAAGCACCTTAACTGCTAAGCCATCTCTCCAGCCCTTTTCTAGACTTTGCCCAACATTTTTCTACATATTACCAAAGACTTTTCTAGATTTTACCCACGGTGTTTTCTATATTGTATACAATGTTTTTCTAGCGTTTTACCCAAGGGTTTTTCTAAAATTTTTTCTAGTCTTTAACCAAGGTTTTGCTAGATTTTAAACAACATTTATTCTAGAATTTCCCTTAGTTTTTCCTAGACATTTACCCTAGGTTCTAGACTTTTACCTGAGTTTTTTTCCCTAGACTTTAATCAACATTTTTCTAGATTATAACCAAAGGTTTTGCTAGATTATAACCAATGTATTTCTAGCCCTTTACTCAGTTTTTGCAGACTTTTACCCAAAGTTTTTTTCTAGAATTTACACATTTTTCAATATTTTAGCCAATGATTTTTTGAGACTTTTACCTTAGTTTTTTTTTTTTTTTGAGACATTTATCCAAGGCTTTTTCTAGACATTTATGTAAGGGTTTTTCTAAACTTTCCAATGTTTTTCTATATTTTAGCAATTTTTTTTATATTTTACACAGATTTTTTTCTAGACTTTCCCCAATGTTTTTCTACATTTCCCCAAAGTTTTTTTTTTCTAGATTTTACTCAAGGTGTTTTTCTAGACATTTACCCAAGGTTTTCTCTAATCTTTACCCAACATGTTTCCCAACATGTTTCTAGATGTTATTGAAATTATTTCTAAACTTTTACCCAAGGTTTTTTCTACTTAACTCAAAGATTTTTCTAGACTTTACCCAACATTCTTTCCATATTACCAAAAGTTTTTCTAGATTTTACCCAATGTTTTTCCTAGATTGTACCCAAGGTTTTTTAGCCTTTTACCCAAAGGTTTTTCTAGACTTACCCAGTGTTATTTCTAGACTTTTACCCAAAGTTTTATGATTTTAACCAACAATTTTTCTAGACCTTTACCTCACATTTTTCTATATTTTACTCACCATTTATCTAGACTTCTACCTTAGTTTTTTCTAGACCTTGCCCAAGGTTGTTTTCTAAACTTTTCCCAACCTCTTATCTAGAGTTTACCTTACATTTTTCTAGGTTTTTTTTTTTTTTTTTAGATTTTACCCAAGGTTTTTCTGGACATTTAACCAATGTTATTTCTAGACTTTCACCCAAGGTTTTTTCTAGATGTTACCTAACATTATTCTATATTTTACCTAAAATTAAGTTTGGCAGTTTTTTTTAATATAAACTTATTGTCCATAATGAGGTACATTATTAAGTGGGCAAACCATGAGTTGTTATCCCAAATTCTCCAATTCCCCCCCTCCCCGTCCCTGATCAGTTGGATATCCTCCGTGGGCTGTCTGTATTAGTCCTTGTGGCAAGGGATCCTGGATATCCTAGTACTCAGCCTGGTCTTCCTGGCCCAAGTGTGTTGTTACTGATGGGTGCCATGCCTCTGGACCATCTCCCCCACCACGGCTCTCACAATCTTTCCGCCCCCTCTTCCGCTCAGTTCCCTGAGTCGTGGTGCGTGAGTATTAAGGCTGCCTTAATGTTGCGAGTTTAGGGGTCCTTGTGTTGCAAATCCTTGGTTTCTGTCTCATTGGCCTATCCTGTGTTGATTGAATGGCTGTGGTTATAGGTCCCTTGTTCATCTGTCATTGTCTGCTGGGTTCCCTATGGATCCTCCACTTTATGACTGTGGTGGCTCCTCTCTTGCCAGGATCTGGGTCATCGGCCTACGGTGGGTTGGTAGGGTTAGATGGGCCACAGCTCTCTCG
>PVHP010041160.1:0-15541 GCA_004024765.1 Zapus hudsonius | reverse complement strand
AAAAAAAAAAAAAAAAAAAAAAAAAAAAAAAAAAAAAGTTCATCTGAACAATAGTGGCACTAAACTGAGGAGGGTAATCAAAGGCTTACTGATTGACTAAGAGATCCACTTAGTGACAAAGGAACCTTAACTGGAACTGGGATCCATAGCACAATCCTATGGGGACCAAGATCTTGGGCTCCTAGGGGAAATTCCAACTATCAGAGAGCTACAGAGAGGCTACAGCCATTAGGAGCTAGCCAAAATAGCAATGTTTGTCTCATTTAACCTATATTGATCTCACTCTCTGAGGGAGATTCTGTTTGTATTTTTTCAGAAGGCATTGAGAGAGCCTAGACAACTCAATTCCACCAAGACATTGGATGATGGCTGACATCATGGCAGAAGAAAAACCACACCTAGCCTTCATACAAGGCCCAAATGAAACCTACAAGAAAGTGATGCGACAAACAGGAGACCAATCACCACAGCAAGTCTGATAACTCGTGAAAGGTTAGAGACAGACACCAATGATACCCAACACAACCCAGGGCAAAGATCCAGAGATACTTAAGATCTCAACAACAAAGCAGACTCAAAACTCACCCACTGACTCAGGAAACTGAGCAGAAGAGGGGGTGGAAAGAATGTGTGGGGGAGAATATCCAGACACATGCCCCCTCCCCCCAACAACAACACACAAGGGGGAAGAAAAAAAATGAAACTGGCTACCTCTGGTGCAGTTCATATCCCCCTAACCTATGGACAGATCCAGTATGCACACTGAGGAAGGACCCCAGTGGGTAGGGGACAGAAAGGAAACGGGGACACAGTCACAAGATTTGCTCATACAATATATAAACTTATTCATAATAAAGATATTTTTTAAAAAATACAAATGGCCAAAATCTTTACCTATTAGAGAAATGCAAATCAAAACTACACTGAGATTTTAAGTGATTAGCAAGAGCTGGGGAGATGGCTCTGCGGTTAAAATCACCTGCTTATAAGACCTAGAGCTTCAGTTTGATTCCCCAGAACCCATGTAAAGACAGACGCACAAAGTGGTGTGTGTGCATGAAGTTTGTCTGCAGCAGCAAAAGGCTTTGTTGTGTGCGCGCACACACAATAATAATAAACTCATGCTGTAGGTGAAATTTGCATATTTCAGTAACTTTAAAAAAATAAGGCTGGAGAGATGGCTCAGCTGTTAAGGCACTTGCCTGCAAAGCCTAACAACCCGGGTTTGATTCCCCAGTACCCACTTGTAAAGCCAGATGCACAAAGTAGCACATACGTCTGGAGTTTATTTGCAGCAGATGTCTGTCTCTCGTCTATCTCTCAGTTTGAAAAACAATGATAATGATAATAATAATAAAAAAAGTAGATGACTATTAAGGGAACAAATGATGACAATGCTGGCCCTTGTACATTAGAGGGAGTGTCACCTGGTGCCACTGGAAACCAGTTCCTCATAGAAAGTGAATGCCATCCATCACAACACATAGATCAATAAGAAATGAGTCAGGTTGAAGGCTGCTGAGATGGCTTAGTGGTTATGTCCACTTTCTGAGAAAGCATAAGGACCCTGAGGAGATCTGAGACCGCTCAAGTTCAAGTCTTCAGATCTCATGTAAAACAGCTTGATGTGGCCATGCACACCTGTAACTCCAGTCCAGTGGGGGAACAAAGAACTTAGAATCATTGGTGTCAAGCAAGCTCCGGAGTTGGCTAAAACAAAACAAAACTCCAGCTCAAAACAAGAGCAGGCAGAAAAGCAATGGAGTGCTTCACCAGTTTCCACTGTAGTCATCACAGGCCAGTGACCCACGATGCACATGAGCATATGGGGCACACAACCAACCTAGATTTAACTACATATAGATGTGACATGAAAACAGAAGAGGGAGACTTTTGGGGTTGGGGGTAAGAGACCAGTAAGAGGGAGAGGATGGACAGGGGAGACTGGAGGAAGTGAACGGAAGTAGAGTGTAAGCAAGTTAACTCACAATATTGAGTAGCATTTATATTACTGCCTATATAATTTATATGCTAATACCTCAACAATGCCTGATTCTTGTGCTTGTTGGATTTTTTTCCTCCATCTCATTGCTGCAAGTGCTAGGTTTCGTTGGTGGTCAGTGACGCCAGTTAATGCATCAAGTATGGAACTATTTCCCCATTCGTAGTCTTCTTCCTAAAAAATTGGTCCAACAGGCTTGTGAGTTTCTTGAATATAGTACACTGTGCTACATACAGGGTTCTAGCCTCAAGCAGGAGATGAAAGTTCAAATGTTACAGATGGAGACTCATCTGGTTTCATGTAAAGAACCAAAGTCGATCTGGCTTTTAAGAACTACAAGTATAATGAGTGCCTTTCTAAAAAACACATCTTTGGGGCTGGAGAGATGGCTTAGTGGTTAAGGAATTTGCCTGCTAAGCAGTAGGACCTAAGGTCAATTCCCCACGTCACATAAAGCAAGATGCACAAGGTGGCACATGTATCTGGAGTTCGTTACAATGACTGGAGGCCCTGGGTGCTCATTCTCTGTCTGCCTCATTCTCTCTTTCAAATGAATAAAAAATATTATTTTTTTTAAAAGCAAAGAAAAAGAAATACATTGTTTGGCTAGAAAACTGTGTTTATACTGCTTGCCTTCACCTGCTATACAGTGGGGACATTGAGGGAGGCATGACTGACTGCAGCCTTCAAGGTCAGCCTACAATTAATTTACTCCTTAATGGCTAGCAGCAAAGAGAAAAGCTTACCATGAGCTACTCTTGAAATCCTCACGCTAAGAGAGAATTATTTAATAAAAAAAAAGCCCAAAAAATAAAAAGTCACAATGAAATCTGCTATCCTAATGTCAACTAAACTTTAAAAAAAAAAAAAGAATAAAACAGCATCTTACTCTGACCTCTTTCTGAATTGTTAGATCCTTGGGAAACTGGTATAATCCTGACTATACGCATGGTCAGTGAATAACAAGCTGCACTTTTCTTTCTGAGGCAGGTTTTCACTATAGTTCAAACTGACCTAGAACTCGGTCTGTAGCCCAGGCTGACCTCAAACTCCCTCAGCCTTCTGAGTGCTGGGATTAAAGGCATGCGCCACCACATCCTGCTAGAGACTGACTTTCGAGAGAAATGAATGGCACGAGAATGTGATTCATACCTGCACAAAGCGTCCAGCAGTCCTGCACGCTTCCAGGTAGGAACGATGGAGCACCCACTTCCCAGCTGCCACAGAGGCCAAGTACTTCTCATTGCGAAGTGGGGATCCCACGACAATGTGCGTGCAGCTGGGGTCAGAGCTCTGCTTCTCTATCACTGTCCCACCTTAGGCAGAGAAAAACTGGTTATTGGTTTTCTTACCTTTTTTTCTAGGAAAAAAACTATACATAAAACTACTTATGAATAAAATGTACAAACCTAAATAAAAATCCTTGATTAAGAGCTGGGTATGGTGGTACACACCTTTGATCCCAGCACTTGGGACACAGAGGTAAGAGGATCATTGTTAAGTTTGAAATAGCCTGAGCTTGAGACCCTATGGGGGGGACCCTAAAACTATAACAACAAACTTTGACACACATATTTTTATTATAAATATTTTAAAGTACAAAAATAGATAAAATACCCAGAGACACTGCCTCCCTCAGTAACATTACACTAGGGCCGGTGGAACCGGGCTGACTATCCATGGTCCCCTGCCCCAAGGACTGATCCAGACTGCCCACAAAGGATGATTGGGGATGGGGAAAAGGGACATTGGGGAACTCATTCTTTGTCCACTGAATGTAACTCATTATGGATTAAATAAATAAATAAATAAATACATGGGGGGAAAGGGTAGATAAAATAGTAAAACGATACTCCACATACTGCCACTCAAGAGTTTAAAATTATAAAAACTTTACCACTTTGTCATCCTTGGTTCAATTCAGAAAACCCCTCCTAGCACCCATGACCTAGACTGGAGCTTTATATCAGAATTCCAGTGCTAACTCAGTGTGTGCACTTAGAACTCAAGAGCCTTACACATGTACCTCACCACTGAGCACACCAGCCAGCGTATAAAATGTACCAGATTTCAAACACAGTACAAAATAATGCAAAATTCTTGCACCAGGTTAAACATGTTTAAAGGTAATTAATTTCACCTGTTTCGTTTTGCAGTCCAGCACGAGGCTACTAGACAGTGCCATATGACAGTACAAGGCTCATGTCCTGTTTCTATAGTCAGTGCTGCTGCTGCTGCTATACACACCTCCAGTACACCACTCCCAGGTGTGTGACGGACAGCCTGACAACTAGGGTTAAGGGCAATGTTCTAAGAGTTCTCCTCTCTGAGTCTCATGCAGCCAAGAATAACCTTGAGTTCCTCCTGCATCCTGGGTGCTGGGGTTACATGCATGTACCCCCATGCATGGCTCTGCAATTACTTTTCAACATGGTTTTATTGCTATTGTAAACCTATCATTTCACTCTTTTTTTTTTTCGAGGTAGCATCTCGCTGTAGCCCAGGCTGACCTGGCATTCACTATGTAGTCTCAGGGTGGTCTTGAACTCATGGCAATCCTCCTATCTCTGACTCCTGAGTGCTGGGATTAAAGGCATTTGCCACGACACCTGGTGACTTAGTGGTTTTTGATGTGGATTACAGCTTTATAAAAATCAAACTCAGGCTGGAGAGATGGCACAGCAGTTAAGGGGCTGCCCTGCAAAGCCTAATGACTTGGGTTCAATTTCCCAGTACCCACATAAAGCCAGATGCACACTGATGCATGCATCTGGAGTTCCTTTGCAGTGTCTGGAGGCCCTGGTGTACCCATTTTCTCTCTTTTCTCTATCTGCTTGTAAATAAGTAAATAAATAATATCAAAACTGAGGTTGACTCAATGTGGAGGCTCAGATAAGCGATTCACATTCTTTTCTCAATTTCTACACATGATAGTATTAGACTATAAATAAAGGTATTAAAATGACACATTAAAGTAAAATACTGTTACCTAGTTTTTCAATCAGGTGACAATAATCAATCCGTTCTTGAGGATCCAGAGATGACATCTGAAATATGTACTGTGTTTTTAGCTCCTTACGAGTCTCCTCTAAAGTTTCAATCTGTAAGGGAGTAGATTTACTTTAGAAAAAAATAACACTGAAAAATGCTATATGGTATAGTTATTTTAGTCTTCTAAACTAGCAAACATATAAATTGTAAAACAATAAAAAATCCCATTTTCACCATTGATGAACCTTTGGTATAGATGGCAGTATCTTTTAAATAATAATAGCAAAATCCCAGAGCAGTATCAACACTCGGTAAAGCAGGAACAAGGACAAGGAGCTGCCATCCACCTGCCCTGGCAAACCAGAGCTCAGTATCTGATCCAGTCTCATCTAAAATGGCTGCAAGCAACATTCTTCAGCAGTAACTTCCTGCTGCTTTCACAGCTCAGCACACTTGGGTGGGATGGCTCCTCCTAGCTAATCAGGTCTTTCCTTACATACCTGAGTCTGATAATAAGACTCTCCTAATTGAATGTCAGATCCATATAAAGGAGCCTAACCATATAAACAAGCCTTAAAAATATATTGTAGAGAGCTGGAGAGATGGCACAGCAGTTAAGGCATTTGCCTCCAGTGCCTAAGGCCCCAAGTTCAATTCCCCAGTACCCACATATGCCAGACCCACAAGGTGGTGGCCCTGGTGCTCTCTCGCTCTACTTCTCTGCTTGAAAATAAATATTTTTTAAAAATATGTTGTAGGCAGAGATCAAGAATGAGTGGAGCTGGGCGTGGTGACGTACTCCTTTAATCCCAGCACTCGGGAGAGGCAGAGGTAGGATCGCTGTGAGTTCAAGGCTACCCTGAGACTACATAGTGAATTCCAGGTGTGGTTCTCCAGCCGCCGCTTTCACCTCTCTCTAATGGAGCCCATCTCCTGCTGGCCAGAGAGACTTGGGCTCCCTCTCAGGGGTCCAGGGTCCACGCTTTACCCAACACATCTAGCTGTACGTGGGTACTGGGAAAAGGAATTAAGGTTTCAGGCTTTGCAAGCAAGAGCCTATAACCACTGAGCCATATCCCCAGGCCTGGACAGCTTTTTTTTTTTTTGTTTTCCTTCCTGTGATTTTGCCTGAACAGCAGTGTGCAAGTCTGTCTCTCCCCTCTCCAAATCTGGGGAGTACTTCCTTCTAATTGGGTATTTTCTGCTTACTTTCTATATTATGCTTTGGGGTGCTTTTTTTTTTTATTTTTTTTTTAATGTTTTATTTATTCATTTTCAAGCAGAGAGAGAGAGAGAGAGAGTACACCAGGGCCACCACCTTGTGGGTCTAGCTTATGTAGGTCCTGGGGAATTGAACCCGGGGCCTTAGGCACTGGAGGCAAGTGCCTTAACCGCTGAGCCATTTCTCCAGCCCTAGGGTGCTTTTTTGATTTGTTAAATGTATGATTTTTCTTTGATCTGTTTCTTACCCTCTCTGGTCTTTTCTTTTTTGTTACATAAATTAGCCCATTTATCTCAAATGATAGTGCTTCTTGCTCCTTCAATTCCTTCAGTCTTCTGATGGCAGAAGTTGTGTTGTAGGTCTAGGCCCAATCAGCCACCGTTTCCACGCAGGAGCTGAAGTGCCAGATGCCCGCAACCCACTGCTTCATCTTGGTTCTGCCACAGAAGGAGCAGGTGTATTTGGCATCCAATGATGCCGACCTTCTTGGTGCATTGGCCATGTGACCACAACCTTAACCAGACCACAGGGAGCCTCTCTGGTCTTTTCTTTCTATTCTTTTTTTGGTTTTTCAAAGTAGGGTCTCGCTCTAGCCCAGGCTGACCTGGATTTTACAATGTATTCTTAGGGTGGCCTCAAACTCACGGCGATCCTCCCACCTCTGCCTCCCGAGTGCTGGGACTAAAGGTGTGAGCCATCGGCTCCTGTCTTGTCTTCTCTTTTGGGTTTTATGCTTTACTTTCTACAGCGGGTGGATATGCCTCCTCCAGAGCCCTTTTAACCCCCAGAGAGTTCTCTGTGATGAAGTTTCTCTCAGTCTTCCCTCACCTTTTCCAGCTGGACAAGAAGTCTCCGCTGGCTTGAGTTTTTCAGCTAGCCTCCACTCTGGATCTTAAGTCCCCTATAATTAATCATGTAACTTGTAATTCCTTCCTAAATAAACTTAATACATAATTTACCCATTTCAGAGTCCATTTTCTCAATTATTTGTTAAAATGGAAATAAACCCAACAGTTACGTGTTCACAGGTCTGAAGGAACCACTCCTGAGATCCAAAATCTTGCATTGCCAGGATTAACAAACCTTTTCTATGGGTTGTGGAGCCACAGGTGGGTTGGCCAGGGGGAAAGCAATGCTAGGGGCTTTCGGTGTAGGGATCAGGTGATCGTCTTTTGTTGGAGTTTCTGCCTCATCAGGTATCTGGTCTTCTGGATGCTCAATCCCACGTGCATCTCCAGGACTACAAACAGCTGAAGACAATAAAATGCTTCAGTGTCATAGTGTCTAATACCACTGAGAATCCATTCTGGGAAACATTTCTATCCGTACCTTGTTCAGGAATTACTGAGTCATGCAGAGGCTCTTGAAAAGGACCATCCTCCAGTCTCTGGATTTCAACCTGAAGCTCGGAGAACTGTGTAGCATTACTGGGCCACTGCAAATTGCTGGCAAGCCTTGCTCTCTCTTCCCTCGCTGTTGGGTCATCCCAAATGATCTGCTCATTTTGGGAGGGCTCTGTGTGCACATCAGGTATTACTAGCCTAGACTGCCTAAGGAATGAGAGAGAATTACAAATAAGCAGCCGTAACAGGATGCTGGGGAGATGGCTCAACTGCCTAGGTTTAGTTCCCCAGTACCCATGTTAAGTGAGATGCAAAGTGGCCTGAAGTTCATAGGCAAGAGGCCCGGATAGGCCCATATCCTTTCTCTGTGCTATAAATAATAGACGGAAAGATAGAAAATTCCCTGTAAATTAAACCTCAGCTTCCCAGCTTAACCTACACATTTTATGCACTGGGGTTTTGTTATAGCTGGCTTTTTAAAAAATATTTTTATTTATAAAATTTATATTTATAGCACAGAGAAAGGATATGGGCCCATCCGGGCCTCTTGCCTATGAACTCCAGGCACAGTTTCCCTGAGTTCATCTGTGTGCAGCTGGTGAGCATGTAAATCCAACCTCAGCTTCCCAGCTTCTTCTGAGACAGAACCTTCACTAGGTAGCCCAGTTCCTCCTGCCTATGTCTCCTGAAGGCTGGATTATGCATGCATCACCATGTCCAGCTAATTTGTTTTTCTTTCAAAAATGGTTCTCCCAGTCGTGTGAGTTGGAGCACATCTTTAATCCCAGCACTCAGGAGGCAGAGGTATGATGGTCCCAGTGAGTTGGAGGCCACCTGGAGACTACATAGTGAATTCCAGGTCAGCCTGAATTGAGTGAGACCCTACCTCAAAAAAATAGAGGGGAAGGAAGGGAAGAGTGGAAAGAATTTGGGCTGGAGAGATGGCTCAGCAATTAAGGTGCTTGCTTTGTGCCTAACAACCTGGGTTTGATTCCCTAGTACCCATGTAAAGCTAGATGTACAAAGTGGTGCATGTATGCCCTGGTGCATTCATTCTCTTTCTCTTGTTCTCTGCTTACAAATAAATCAATTAATTTAAAATGGGATTTACTTTTAATTTATAGGTCAGGGAAACATGGTAATGTTTAGAAGCCTGTGGGTCTTGCTATGTAGTTGAGGATGATCTTGAACTGTGTTCCTCCTACCTCCACCTCCCACATGCTGGGATTACAGGTGTGCACCACCATGCCTAGCTTGATATATGCAGAACAATCATAAGTTTATGGCTAGCCTCAGCTATGTTGGGAGTTGAGGGCCAGCCTGGTTGCAGCTTGAGACCCAATTGGGAGAGGGGTGGGGAAGGGAGGAGAGGGGAGGGGAGAGGTAGGCTACTGAATTTAATCCCATTGCACAACAAACTACAATCACCTTTCCTAGAAGACACATATACAGAATACAAAATATATGCAAAATTCCAATAGGAAACCATGTTAAAATTAAAAAAGTTAGCCGGGCGTGGTGGCGCATGCCCCAGCACTCGGGAGGCAGAGGTAGGAGGATCATCGTGAGTTCAAGGCCACCCTGAGACTACATAGTGAATTCCAGGTCAGCCGGGCTAGAGTGAGACCCTACTTCGAAAAACAAAACAAAAACAAACAAACAAAAAAAATTTAAAAAGTTTAACTGATATATAATATATACACTTACTACTGACCACCCTCTCACTGAATCTACTTCCAATTGAAGAAATCAAGATCCTACAATCATTTCTACCTCAGGGGAGGCAATAAAAACCTTAATCACACCTCACACTAAATGAGCTTAGTATTTAAAATGGGACAAACCTCTGTGTAGGCTTCCTACTTCCAAGAAAGAAGTTCAAAACTGCTTGGAACAAAGGAAGGACAGGAACATATTGTCAGCAGAGTCAAAACAACAGATAGGGCCGGAGAGATGGCTCAGCGGTTAAGGCGCTTGCCTGCAAGCCTAACGACCTGGGTTCTATTCCCCAGTACCCACTTAAAACCAGATGCAGGGCTGGAGAGATGGCTCAGCAGTTAAGGCACTTGCCTCCAGTGCCTAAGGCCCCCGGTTCAATTCCCCAGGACCCACATAAGCCAGACCCACAAGGAGGTGGCCCTGGTGCACTCTCTCTCTGTCTCTGTCTGTCTGTCTCTCTCATCTCTCTGCTTGAAAAATGAATAAATAAAATATTAAAAAAAAAAAAAAAACAGATGCACAGTGGCGCATGCATCTAGAGTTCATTTGCAGTGGCTGGAGGCCCTGGTGTGCCCAATCTCTCTCTTCTCTCTGCTTGCAAATAAATAAAAATATTTAAATAAAAATATTTTAAAAACCCAACAGATAATAATGGAAAATAATACATATTATAATTTAATACCTTCATTGAGCTTAATATTTAAACATGCTTTATAGCTTATTTAAAAAACAAAAACAAAATTAGACTAACTCAAAAATACAAGTGTCTAAAGGAGGAGCCACGTTCTCTCCAGTCGGTCACCTGGTGGGTACAGACCTGAGCGCCTCCAAGACACGACTCCGTCCACTCCGTGCAGAACGCACACTGTCTGGGGTTGAAGATGTGCTGTTACAGCCATTCCTGGATGCAGGAGGCTTCACGAGAGAGGTTGCCGACATTATCTCCTGCAGCTGCTTCTGGAAATTCTCTCTCATCTCCAAGGTCTGTGTCAGGCCTGGAAACACACCAACTGATCCACATCAGTCTCTCTCCCCACATCCCACTTTGGTTTTCAAAGAGAGGGCCTCACTGTGGAATCAGGCTGTATTCTGCCTTGTGATGGACAGCCTCCTTTCTAGAGTGCTGGGATCACAGGCATGCATGACCACTCCCCACACCCACTGATAAATCTCTCAGACTGTATCTTAAAGCAGTTTGACTAAATCTGACTGAATCCAAATTTGCTGACTTGGACATTTACTGACTACTTGTTTCGACAGCAAGACTACAGATACCACAGAATATAGCCTGTGCACACATACCACAAGGACTGTTTATGAAAACCTGAGGAAACACTTAGAAGAAGTAGGAAGGCTGGAGCATCCATGCGGGTGGTTTTTACATGGGACTGGGGATCAAACTCAAGTCATCAGCAACTGCTTTATCCACTGAGCCATCTCCCCAGCCGCCCCCCCTATTATTATTATTATTATTATTATTATTATTATTATTATTATTATTATTTTGGTTTTTCAAGGTAGGGTCTTGCTCTAGCCCAGGCTGACCTGGAATTCACTATGTAGTCTCAGGGTGGCCTTGAACTCATGGCAATCCTCCTACCTCTGCCTCCCCAGTGCTGGGATTAAAGGCATGTGCCACCACGCCTGGCCCCCCTTATTTTTTTATAACAGCAAGGAAGGAGGAAACCATTTAAATGTTTATGTATTTTTAAAATGTGGGTACTAGGGATTAAATTCAGGCCCTCATGCTTATTAGTCAAGCATTTACCAACTGAGTTGTAAGTCTAGCCCATTTATATTTATAAATCACATATACAGAAAACCAATCTAGAAGGATACATAGAAACTAATAACAAAAGCAAGAATGGGAGAAATTCTTCCTAGGACTGCTGAACCTTTAAAACTGTTAAAAACACTGTACACAGACTAAAATGGTTAAAAATTACTAAAACAACAATAAAATGACCAAACAATTTTTGATTTTTTTTTTTTTTAGGCCAAGGTCCCACTATAGTCTAGGTGGCTGACCTGGAACTTACTCCGTAGCCAAGGCTGGCCCAGAACTCATAGCAGTACTCCTGCCTCAGTCTCCAAAGTGCAAGGGGAGAGAGAGAGAGAGAGAGAGAGAGAGAGAGAGAGAGAGAGAGAATGAGAATGAATAGGCACCCCAGGGCCTCTAGCTGATGCAAACAAAGCCCAGATGCATGCACCACTTTGTGCATCTGGCTCTACATGGGTGTACTGGGGAATTGAACCCAACCTGGGTTGTTAGGCTTTGCAGGAAAGCACATCAACCACTGAGCCATCTCTTCAGCCCAAGTTTCATCCTTAAATTACTTAAAATTCTATCAGTTATTTCATGATTATAATGAAATAACAAGCTGAGTATAGACTGTCCTCGATATATACTTTGCTAGTATTTATTTATAAAGACAGAATAATTTTCTTTTTCCATCTTATGTAATATTTGTTAACAGAAATATGTCTTTTTAATTTAAAATACTTAATCTATGGGCAGGACTGAAAGCCAACCTGTCCTACATGATCCTATCTCTCAAAAAAAAATAATAAAATACAGCCAGGTGTGGTGGCACATGCCTTTAATCCCAGCATTTGGGAGGCAGAGGTAGGAGAATCCCCATGAGTTCGAGGCCACCTTGAGACTACATAGTGAATTCCAGGTAACTATGAGGTAGTGAGACCCTACAAAGTAAATAAAATACGAGACGTTACCCCCTTTGTAATCACTACTTCCATTTCCATCTGATGGTGACGGTTCTTTACTACTGGTGGTTATCTTCTCTGTACCACTGTCTTCTACAGGCAAATGATCTGGCTATTCAAAAACAAAACAAAACAAAACAATTTCTTGAGCAAGGCCACTGCATAAAGTTCCACAGCAATCTATGATGGTACCTTCAGCCAGGGAGGAGTACATCTTTTCCATATTGCCTACCTCGTTGTCCTGGCCTGCAGAAACTGTTGAGGGTCTGTTACAGGGTCTGCTGTCCTGCACTGCACTGATATTCAGGCTCATTTTGGGATTATAAGTGTGAGGATAGAGAGATTCAGGAAGATGCTTATACTCTTGAGCACACTGAAAAACAATGGTATGCTTTAAAAACAGCTCACAGTGAAAAATTCTATCATGCAAGTAGCAAACTGCCCTCACGTCTTGGGTGTAGTGTCCACTAAAGCCCATCTTTACTTAGCTCTGTCTCTGCAGTCAGTGTCAATCACACTCCAGGAAATACCCGCTCTTCAGTCATGATAAAATTATCACTGTTTTCTTATAATTTGTAATGAGTGAAAGGAATCAGTATGAGAATATCCTTTAAATTTAAAACAGTAAAAGATCTTAAGTTTCTGATACCAGAAAAATAAAATATGTAATGCTGGCTTGGACCGTGAGTGTCCCCCAGACCACAGCAGGATCTCAAACCATTCCCCTCTCTCTTTCATTCCACAGCCAGGGCAGATGAATCTTCACTTTTTGTTTTCACCTTGATGCGTTGCCCAGTTAACCAAGATTGCCAAATCTGTTTCCAGATTTGGCTTTGAAATGTCTTTCTACATTTTCACTTAACAACGAAGAGAGGAAGAAAGAACTGCTTACTTCTAGAAGCCAATGCTCTGAAACTACGTGCACTCCTTTCTCCTTTACAGATCTGTACTCTCGACTGTTGTCATTTGGCCGGCCTTGATAGATGAAATGAGTGACTGTCTCATCAAAACTCCACCTTCGACAGCAAACACCACAAAATAAGCACTAGGAGAAAATCAATACTTACAACAAAGAGAGTATTCTAACTACACAAAACCCACAGAACTAGAGTGCGAAAGAAAATGACCATCTCTGCTTGTGTGCATGCATGCATGGAGGCTGGAGCCTGACCTCAGGTCTCTCTCTGAACTCAGGGCTGCTCACCAATTTGGCTAATAGCCCACTTGCCCTAGGGATCCTGTCTCCACCTGCTGAGCACTGGCATTCCAGACAGCCACCACACCAACCTGGCATTTGCCTGAGGTATGGGCATCTGAACTGTCCTTACACTTGGGTGGCAAGTGCTTTATTCGCCAAGCCACCTCCCCAGCCCCTAGTGCTACTTCTTTTATTTGTGTTTTTCAAGGCAGGGCCTCACTCTAGCCCAAGATGACCAGGAACTCAGAGATCCTCCTACTTCTGCCTCCCGAGCACTCGGATTAAAAGCATGTACCACCACACCTGGCTCCAGTCCTACTTCTTCAGAAATTCCATGCCTATATGTCTAGGTATATAATGCAGAAAAATGTTTTGTAGATTCCTGAATTCTTTCAACAATACAAGCATTCCATCCTCCAGTTGTCAGTGGTCATTGGTCGCGGCCTACCTGCTCTATTTCCACTGTAAACTATACTGGCAGCTTGCTCACTTCTCGCAAAAACCCCATGGTCCAGCTTCTGCTCCACCTTCCCTTCTGTAATGTCTCTTGCCTTGTGAAGTCAAAGCAGTCAGAGATAACTTGTAAATGAACTAGCACTGCTGTTCTAGCCATTATGAAAGACAAACCAACAAATCACTGACCCTCAGTTTAGGTCACTGATTTCAGCAGATTTTTTTTTTTTTTTAAATGAGCATTCTTTTTTTTATGAGCATTCTTAGAAATTTTGGGGGGAGATCTTGGCTGGTAAAATGCTATGTTTAGGGCTGGGGAGATAGCAGAGTGCTTAAAGGTGCTTGCTTGCAAAGCCTGATGGCCCAGGTTCAATTCTGCAGTACCCACATAAAGCCAGATGCTCAAAGTGCTGCACACACCTGGCCCTTTTGCACCCATTCTCAACACGTGTTCATACTCTGAAGGATGTTGCTGTATTGTGTGGATAAGGTCCAGGATGCTAGAAATCCCGGGGAGCTGTCACATATATAGATACAGTATACTTTACACCTCCAAACTTCTTTTTGTTGTGGTGGTTATCAAGGTAGGATCTTGCCCAGGATGACCTGGCATTCATTTGCAGTCTCAGACTGGCCTTGAACTCACAGCAATCCTTTTCTACCTCTGCCTCCCAAGGGCTGGGATTAAAGGTGTATGCCACCACACCCAGTGTATTCTCTTTATCAAATAGAAATCTAAGAGCTGGGGAGATCGCTCAGTGGTTAAGGCACTTGCCTGCAAAGCCTAAGGAATGACCCAAATTTGATTCCCCAGTACCCACATAAAGCCAGATACACAAAGTGGTACATGCATCTGGATTGTGTTTGCATTGGCAGAAAGCCCTGGTGCATCCATACTCTCTCTTCCTTTCTCTCTCTCTTTCTGCCTCTTTGTCTCCTTCAAATAAATGTTTTTTTTAAATGAATTGTTTTCTCTGAGGGTGTTTTTAGATGATATGACAAATGAGAATTAGTGATTTTATAGCAATCGCTGTTTTATTGCAAAGGCACAAACAGCTTTCATGTTAGCCCAGTAGCAAACAGGAAGACATACAGCTAGCTACCTGTAATCTGCCCCCAGAGAGGCTGCAATCCCATTCAGCTCACTCTGCTTCTTCCCAAGCTTTTTACTCAC
Source organism: Zapus hudsonius (assembly GCA_004024765.1). Lineage (NCBI taxonomy): Eukaryota > Metazoa > Chordata > Mammalia > Rodentia > Dipodidae > Zapus > Zapus hudsonius. Next base: position 715 of record PVHP010041160.1, on the reverse strand, counting down.
ACACACCACAACGTTGTGAAGTGGCTTTGGAGCCTCTTCCTGCACAGGAAAAAGAAAAGGAGCAGACCATCACTATCCTGTGAAGAGTTGCAGCCAAGACTTCCACTTAGTAAGAGGGCCAAGTCTACCTTCTCCACTTGGGCATCCTTCAGGTGAGGGCTGGCAGAAAGAGCCACAGCATCTCGAGAGCTATTTGCCACAGCAAGTTTCAGGTTTCTGACAATGACTTCTGAGAGTGGTGAACTCATTTTCCTTTTCCTCTGGCTGGGACATCCTGGGGATTCCAAAGCTGCAAGTGCATCCTATGAATATGAGGACAGGAAAACATGGGAAGGAGAGAAAAGAAGAAAGTAGAAAGGGAAAGCCCGAAAAGGGCAAATAGGAAGGGAGAAAGAAATCATTTCTGACTTAATGTATCTAATGCCCTAAACTCTTGATCTTTACATGTCAATTCCAACCCACTCCCAAAGTCAGCTAATTGACTCCCAGATCAGAAATTTAAAAAGGAATAAATTCACAAGGGACCTATAACCACAGTCATTCAATCAACACAGGATAGGCCATTGAGACAGGAACCAAGGATTTTCGACACAAGGACCTCTAAGCTCGCAACATTAAAGCAGCCTTATTACTCACCCACCACGACTCAGGGAACTGAGCGGAAGAGGGGGCGGAAAGATTGTGAGAGCCGTGGTGGGGGAGACTGTCCGGAGGC